>CCBP010000462.1:55839-81016 GCA_000765035.1 Trametes cinnabarina
GCCAATCGCGGGTACAGCCATCTCATCGTGGTGAACGAGGATATGAAGAAGCCGAGTGAGGAGAGATTCGAATCATCGCATGCATGAAGGCCTCTGACTGCTTATTCGTAGACGCTATCACCATGGTACACCTACCAGAGGGTCCGACGGCCTACTTCAAACTCACGTCAGTTGAGCTATCCCAGAAAATCTCGGTCAGTCGGCGCCGATCGAATCGTACTATGGCCGTCTATTTACTCGTGTGTTCGGCGTTCTCCAGGGCCACGCTCGCGCGACCGCCCACTACCCGGAGCTCGTCCTCAACGGGTTCGTGACCCGACTAGGCCACACCGTCGGACGCCTCTTCCAGACGCTCTTTCCTCCCATGCCCGAGTTCCAGGGCCGCCAGGTCGTGACGCTCCACAACCAGCGCGACTTCCTCTTCTTCAGGCGACACCGGTACGTTGGCCCGTCCAATCGGGTGCCTGAGCTGGCTGCCCGCTCGGTATTTCTGTCGCGCAAGCTGACCCGTGTCTCGATCCTGGAATAGGTACGCGTTCCGATCGCCTGAAAAGGTCGCGCTGCAGGAGATCGGGCCCCGATTCACGCTCAAGTTGCGGTACTTGAAAAAGGGCCTGCCTGCGGTGAAGAACCTCGGCGCACCGAGCAAGCCGCTGGAGTTCGACACGGAGGAGAACCAGCAGCAGCAGCAGCAGCAGCAAGAAGCGCAGGCGCTCAAGGAGGTGGAGATGGGCGAGGCGGCTCCGCAGGTGGAGCAAGGAGAGGATGAGGATGAGGTGAAGTTGCAGGAGGCGAAGCAGAAGAAGGTCGTCCCTCCGACCGAGGATGAGTACCTCTGGATATGGAAGGTGAGCGTTGCCGCGGTAAGAAAGCGATGTCCGTCGCTGATGTCTTGCCCCTTCAGCCTGAGCTGGAGACCACCAGACGGACGTTCTTCTTGTAGGCCGATCTTGAGTTGAACTGCATTGGATACGCATACGCATCATGTCTGCTTCTTAAGCGCATCCTTGTGCCTCCTCGATTGAGGGATGATGCCAACACTTCTCAGTCCGCGCGGTTCTCAGTGTACGTATGAAGGGAAAGGAAACACTGTTGCTCTCTGTTGCTGTCGTGATATACACAATCTCAGGCCACTATGAAGATTGGAAGCCTCGGAACCTTTTCGAACACTGAACTCTACGCCCTACTGCTGACGCTGTAGCTCAGGACCGCGCGCCAAATCTGCGCACCAGCATTAGGAACATCCCGGTCGATCTGCAAGGGGAACTTACTCAGGCATAGGTCGAGCCAATGGGACCGAACTTGATGTTGGAGAAGACGACGGTCGCGCCAGGGCTCTGCGATTCAACGTCGGTGGGCTGGCCAGACGAGGTCGGGCAGGGGCCACGAGAGACACCAGGCTTCGACGGGTCAGCGTCGGTGGGGTAGTCGCTGTCGAGCCAGAGCATCTCCGCGGCGTGGTCGTCCCAGATACTCATGACAAGGGCCATGCCCTGCTGGAAGGCGTTGCCCATCTGCTTGAGGCCGCCGAGCGACTCGAACGTGTTCGTGTCGCCGAAGACCTGCTTCTGCGCGTTGCAGAAGTCGTCGGTGATGGAGTCGTACGCGGCCATGCCGGGGATGTTCGTCTTCGAGTTCGCGATCACCTTCCCGTTCTGCACGTACAGGCGGCGGATCTCGGAGAGCGCGCCGGAGGTTGTGTTGTCCGCGGTGAGGAACTGCGTGACGACGGTGAACTTTTGGGAGGTGTCGACGGTCTTGCCGGACCCAAGGAAGGTCTGGTCGCCCATGCGCCACGAGTTGAAGTCGCAGCCGTCCTTGTCGCAGATGCCGTCGTACCGGTCGTCGCCGTCCCCGCACTGCGTGGCGGACTCGCAGCGAGTCTGGCCCTGGACGGAGCAGACGTGGGGGGTCACCGCCGCGCCCATCGAGTTCGCTTCCCAGACGTCCATCTCGTTACAGCACGTTCCGTACTGGCCGCTACCTGCGTTGGGGTCGCTCGGGGACGGAGCCCAGCCGAGGATGTTGGCCTGCGACGGTATCAGCTATGTCTCGTTGCAGAAGCGGCCTGAACCGTTCTTACCTCCCCGTTGATGAATTTGATGTCGTGCGGGCACTGGGTGTCGCAGTATCCAGTTCCGTACTTGGAGCCGGCCTTGTTGGTGGGGAAGCGGGACTTGCCACCGTCGGCGTCCATCTCGACGAAGTAGAGTGCACCGTTCAGGCCGCAGGGGAGGGTCGACATGTCGACGTCGAAGGTGAACTCCTGGTTCTTGAGGTTGAACATCTCGTAAGTGGTGTCATCCTCGGAGAGCAGGTATACACGCGAGCCGATGTTCTTCGAGTACGGGCCCTGCGTCACGAACTTGAGGCTGAGCTGGTTGCCGCTGGTGGTGATACCGTAGGTACCTGAGAACGAGTCGTGAGCATGCCTGGCAGACAAAAGAAGGGCGGGCGGCGATACAAACCGGCATAATCGGCGCCGTCGAGGGCGCAGTTCTGAGCGCAGGTCTGCGGGTCCGGGCAGAGCGAGGTGTCCCAGGTGTTGCCGGTGTAGCAGTTGGTGCTGCTGGATACGTCATGGAGCCAGCGCCAGTTCGAGTCGAGTACAACAGAGCGTTGGAGGGTCTGGCAGCTGCCGCCCGCAGAACATTGCTGGATGCTGAGCCTCGGGTGGTTCTCAGCGGTGAGCGTGCCGACCTGCTGGCCGTAGGCGATCGCCAGGAAGGAGAGCGAGAGGAGAGCTGCGGCAGGGAACATGTCGGTCAGCTGGAGCTGGCGCGGGAGCTGTCGATGTCGGGAGAGCGACTGTCGAGTCGATGGGGTTGCAGGCCGTCCGATCGAGGCTTTATACCGTTCGTGAGCGGATTAAATCCGGGGACCGTCCAGCTCATCGGTGGGCGGGGCGGGCGATGGAACGAGGCTCTACCGTACCGGACGCTAGACATGTCCAGCTTCACATGGCACAGCGCGACGAGGATATGTTCCAGCAGAGGGCGGGTCAGACGTGCCGAAAAGAAACCGAGGGACCTTGCAAGCTCACGAGCGTAAGACCGTCTCATGGGGGCTCACTTGATGTTCAGCTGCCCGAGGAGGATCCGTACGTGGTCGTGCACATGAGAGCTGCGAAGTCCGCCGTCAGTTTGAAGGGCATTAGCGAAGGCCCACAAGCCTGACTTGAGCAGTCGCAGAAGTGATCAATGTGGAGCGAGCAGAGCTTGGGTCTGCCCGAAGAGCATCCGCTCAAAACATGTACTATTCTTGGACGGATCAGTAGAGCGATGGGCGCATCGATGCGAAGGCAGACCTTCGAATCACCAACCCCAGGACGAGAGCCTTCTTGCGGTTAAAATCGCTGCAGCGCAATACCCCGCATACGTAGGAGACTTCCGCCGGGACTGCGGCCGGAAAATATCCGGTGGTGGACTGGTAGCAGCCGTCATGCCGACCAACGCGTGTCGGCCTTGCTTCTTTGCCCCGCGCGCATGCTGCAAGTCTTGGTATCGTGCTGCGCCCTGTATATGAACTTACAAGAGCACAAGCTCGTAAGAACGGATCTCGCAGTCAGGACGGAAAGTTGCTTTCAACCTTTCTGGAGCCCGCCACCATGGGTACGGTAAAGCGAATATGATCCAGTGCAAGGAACGTCGGAAGGTTAGACACTTAGGCACCGCAGCCGTTTCGACGGTCACCTCTCGGACCCATTTGCAGGTTCCAGACAAGGCATATTCATAGCAAGCTTATTCAGTCTATTTGCGCTGCGCCCACAATGCCACATTTAGATCGAATGGTGCGGACCATGGGATCAATGTCCAATGCGACCGACGCTGAAATGATCGTGTAAGGACGGGCGTATGAGCATACGAGAGGGCGACTGAAACCTCCCTGATGCTCCAGGGCTGGCCTTTCGAGCGGTTCCGTCGCAGAATCGAGGTGTGATAGCGGTTCATAGAGGCCCACTGTGCACAACCCGCCCCGGCCTGTCGCCTCGCGGGAAAGCCGCAGGCCTACAACTTGCAGACACCCAATGCGACCGCGGCCGACGAAACGGCGAATGCATATGTTGGAACCTCGGGAGAAGACGACGCGGCGCGGCGGAAAAGCACAACCCAACTGAATAACGCCGTTCATCCGCGGTACGAGGCGCGTACTTGTTGCAACGTGAAGAACTGTCTGTACTCCCTGGCACGCTCGAGCTCTTATATCAGGAAGAGCACAACTGTGGCAACTCATCAACAATGCACGCGCCTCGTGATAGAAAGGAGACGTACTTCCGATTCGAATATGGAATTTGATTCGTACTCATCGGAGACGCAGATACTTTCACTGACTTCGCGTATCAACTGTGAAGTGTACATGAGGTAGCGCAGCTGCATCAACTCTCTCGATGGTATTCAGGGCGTCGAAAGTACGATGTTTGTAAAATGTCGCCATGGAGGATACAACAGTCGCAGATAAAGTCGCAAGTACTGGAGTTTCCGACTCCTATATGGACGACGTGCCATGCCGAGATGTCAGTGGTGCGCAGTCCAGCGCGATTCAGAACATACGTGAGTTTGTCAAATTGCGAGGTACAGCCTCAACCAGAGTCGGTAGCAGCCAGCAGACTGGGTTCAGTACGCAGTGTAGTGCGCAGGAGAGAAAGACGTCCCAAGCATCGACGTAACAAGAGGGCCGATAACGACAGAAACTCGCACCCAATATAGCGCATTGCCAAAATACCATCGCATAGACTGAATTATTGGGACTTGCCGTGTAACGATGGCTCCGCAACCAGGACTGATTGTACTACTCTACTCGAGCGGCATTACGACCCTCTGGCCATCTCAGACATGCGCATGCATGCGCTCTGGATAGATTGGTTGGAGGAGGTCGACATACGAGTCACTGTCAGTGACGACCACCCTGTGAACGCACATAAGACGTACCATGTAATTGTAAAAGAGTATCCAAGTATCGCTGAGCTCTTTCAGCAGCGAAACGCGGGAGACCTCTCCCCTCACCGGGTCTGTCGGGTGGTCAAAGTCGACTAGAGCAACTCTTTCGAGCCCGCTGTCGCCGTCGCGCACAAAGAGGATGTTCCTTGATTTCCAAACGTCGCCATGGAGGACATGCGCCTCATGGACATGGCTCAACGCCCGGAGTGCCATGTCCGCACGCTGTGGCGTAAGATTCTGAATGCCGAGAGCCTCGCTGTTCGGGAGGTATTCAAGAATCAGTGCTGCCGCAGGCTCCCTGTAATCCTCGAAGACGGGGGACACCATGACAGGAGGCGGCTCAGCGGTTTCGGCATCTCCGAGAGTTGGCGTCGTCCGTAAGGTCCTAGCCTTGAGAATAAGCTGGTTGGCGGCCTTGCACGGCAGGCAAAGCCTCCGGAGTGTTAGGTGTTATAGCCCGACCAAAGGAAAACAAAAATCAGTCACGTGATGCATTTTCAATCCATAGCCATGTTATAGGCGTGTCATAGCCTGATAGTTGAACTAACGGTAGGTTTATGACACGACTATCACACGGTGTTGCGAAGGGGGCTTGTCCGCCGTGTTGGAATGCTGGGGAGAAAGCTCCATCCAGCCGTAGCACATGGGTACCGCGCCTTTGGCGCATACGCCGCCGTGCACGAGGTGTGCGTATGCCGATGCTTCGATATCGAACCTTTCCTTCGCTTTCATGTAATCAGCGCGAGGCCTGATGGCTCCGCTGAACTGCTCGGAAGTGTACCGGGTTAATGGCTGGGCAGACAATGGAACATACGACGACTTACAATCTTCACAAGCCGCTCTTGACCTCCGTCGGAACCTTAGCCTTGAACATCGCGCGGTTGCCAGTGGGGTTGATATGCTCCAGCAACTCGATCGGAGCACTGGAGAGCTGCGGGACAGGCGGTGGTTGCGGACGCGGGTCCCTCTTTATAGGGACTCCAATTCCATATAGAGAGAGGACAATGGGACCCATGCTTATGCTGCAGTATGTCCGAAATAGCCAAGATTTGGCCCATATGTTCGAGACAAAGTGCTGAGAGAAACATACACATTGGCCCCAATGTCCGATAATCAGTGCGGACAAATGACCCGAGGTACGATCCTAAATGCGGACAAAAAGCTTAAGTCGGAGCGCTCAGCGTTCAGCGCTTAGCGAGCCTGCAATCCACAACTTCGACACGGACCTCATTATAAAGGCCTCATTCCATGGGCACTAAGGAGCCGGTGCGAATGCTCGAATTCGCCGAGGAGATCGGCCATCCCTTTTGCACCCCTCTCGTTCCCCAACCCGACTACAAGCCGCACACCCAGAGCGACCGTCCCCGCTACGTCGAGGAGGCCGAACTTGAGGGCCCCATCTTCTTCTGGACGCTGTTCACCGATGGCAGCGGGAGGACCTTCAAGACCCTCGGAATCCCTCTCTTGGACGCGTTCAACTCCCGCTTCGTGGACCTCATGGATCGCGACGACCCGATGTTCCAGGAGCGCGGTCCCCAGGTGTCCATTAGGATTAATGTGAGTCTCGTCCGACCGTCTGATGCTGTTCTCTTGGTGGACTGCAGCCTCGGTGCTACTTGCATCGCTGACTTTTGCGTTCCAGTGGCCTGGCTACGCTCCTTGGGGCAGGCAGATCCCGACACGGGACTTCCGCAGCCCGCCGCTGCCGGTGACGCGCTCGAAGCTCGCGCGCAACGTCGCGAAGACAGTCCAGAGGTTCATCCTGGTTGGTGTGTCCAACTGCAGACGCGTGCACGGTGCTTATATGGTATCTGCGGGGTTTTCAGGAAATGGACGGCCGTGCGATGGATGACAACGCCCAGGAGGCTTGGCGCGTGGGGGAGCGGCACATCCAGCTCGGCGATCTCATGCTCATCGGTCTCCAGCACGTCTCTATGGGCTCCTGGCAAGCCCACCTCCGCCTCATGCGCCCTCTCTAAGGCGCTCCGATGTCCCAGGCTGCCCTCGTGTTCGATTATCTCGCGCCTCGGAAGAAATGCTGTCATCGTCCACTGTGGCTCTACTTTACGCACTCACCGCTTCTCTGGATGCCACCGCCCTTGCACTGCCGCCACCTGCTTGGACACGTCGACTGCCGCGCTGGAATCGAAGCCGGAGGGTTCGTGCGCTGTGTGCGCATATCTCCGGCAACAGTTCACGCAATGTATTGGATGACCCTCGGTATATGGGGTACTGTACCGCTTGGATAACCCCATACGGACCATTCTTCTCTTATGACATACGGGAGCTATGGAGGCCTGCGCCCAACGGCCCTCGGGTATACCCTCTCCTCGTCGCATACTGACATTCGAGCTTCGCTTTGACCCGTCTTGTCAAGTGCAGTGCCGTCCTGGCTGTGCATCTCGTTAGCTTCCCTTCCTATGCTCTCTCCTCACTTTGCCGGCTCCGCCGTTGCATGCTCTCTTGTTCCATTTTCACGACGCGCTCTAGATAACACACGTCCTCACGCACGTCTCTGATCCCCATTCAAGGCATCCTGTCTCGTGGTCTGCCTTCCTTGTACATCATACAAGTCTTCTCCCCCCCCATTGCGCAACGCTCTCCGTTCTTGTTCCGAATCTGAAGCTGTTTTGTGTACCACCGAGCCGTGCAGCGAATACGAATACCACCCTGGAAATTTGGCCTGTACACGCGGCGCGCGCCGGTCGAGCTTCGCGTCCGCATATCCGTATATTGGTGCCGCCCTCGCAAGCAGCTACGTATACAGCCCTCTACCAGTGTTAGGATTATTCTGCGTGGAGTCGTCTGCAGCGCCCGACTCGCACGCGCACCGCACCGCTCCCCTCCTCGCTCGTGCTTCTCCCGTGCCCGCTCGGACGTCGCACTGTGTGCCCCTCGCGCCTATCGATATAGTGCAGGCCTCGAGAAGCAGAACGGCTGTGCAGCGTGCGCCTCGAGGCGTTCCCCTAATATGTGGCGTCCTTTCGAGGCTAGCTTGCCTGGCTTTCCCCCGGTTGCGCTCGGTTTGGGAAGGCGGGGTGTGCACGCGCGTACGAGCGTGCGAGGGTGCGCGGCCACGGCCGGCTGCGGGCTTCTCGACGGAACGGTATGGGTTTGGACCTCCTGCTTGTTTGGGATGTCTTGTACCTCCAACGAATCGCGTTGCGACGGGAAGCGCCGGGATTCCCTAGTGAGGGAACGCGTAAGAATTTGGAAGGGACATTATCGTTCCGAACATGTTCCACCTAAATTGCTGACTTGGAGAGACTTCAAATTCCCTGCGGTTTCCCCCTCGTCAAGAACACCCACAATGCTATGCTAATAGGCAAAGAAAGGGATTGCATATGAAACAAATGGAGTAAGGCGGGATGCTCATGCAAGCACCAGTAACCCATTGTATTTTCTTTCATTTGAGCACAATCCCTCTCCATTCTCTATGGTTCGTATTGTATCATGGCACTGTCATCCTTTCCTAACCAGCAGGAAATGGTAGGGAATTTAGGCTTTTCCCAGCTCAGTATTTTAGTGGGATGAGCCTGTCAATGATAAAGTCCACTCAGATTTCTCACGCGTTCCTCAACTCAACAATCAGGGCGCTTCCCGTCGTGTAGAGGTTCGATCGTGAATGCTGACCAAAATAAGGTCAATCTTGGCAAGTCCGATACTAATGCGGACAGAAGCGATCAAAATCTATGCGGACATAAACTCCAAAATCTGGAGAATTCAGGATCGGACCTCTTGCAGCATCAGCATGGGTCCTCATACAATACGTTGAACGGGTTCCTCCAGAAAGCCGCCGCCCTGGCTTCCTGGATCCCCTTGAGGAACTCGAGATTATCAAACTTGTTGTCGTCCTTGGGTACCGGGGTCAAATTGTGCAGCAGTGGGCTCCAGCCGAATACGTTCGTCTCGGGATAAGTTGTCAATTGAACATACTACTCAAGTAGTACTAGTGAGACGCAACCCTCCATGTACGTGGGCCTACGTCTGCTCAACCGGCGCGCGGTCACACAGCTCATGTAGGTGACGTCGTCAGCGCTATGGTGCAATGACGGATATCTCCTCCAACTCATAATCAATATCAACCTCTCGCGCATACTCACCTGCAATCTCACGTTTCCCAAACTCCCTCCACCCCAGCCTGCTCATGGCCATAACTAGCCACTTCCTACTCTCCCAGTAGACGGGACGCCAACCTGCCTGTTCCCAATCCAACAATGCGGTGATCTCCACGTCGTCCGGGCCGTTTCCATGTACGCGTACCAAAACGTTACGTCCGTTGATATCGCCATGAGTGAAAACGATGGGATGATCGTCAGGCATTCTCCGTCGCACGTTTTCAATGCGATTTGCGATGGAGGGATGAATGTCGCTGTACACGCTGTAGCGCGACAGTCGGCAGTCGTAGAAGTCGCGTTCGTTCGCGAATGGGCCGATAGGGATGTCCATGCCGGCCATGGAGAAGTCCATGAAGGCATGGCCCAGGGCACTCCCGATCCATCCCGTCGGGGGTAGGCCTGAATCGGCCGGAGGGGCAGGTTATGGCAATGAACGCAGCTCCTCGACGAAGCCGGCAAGGCGGGCGCATGACATTGAGGCGCTGGGCATCGGTGAGATTTCCCCAGACGCGTTGCAGCATTTCGCCCTCGACGTAGTCCATGATGAGGCATCCTTCGTCGCCTTCGACCCAGTAAAACCGCAAGCGAGGAACGGGGATGCTGGTAGGGGCGGCCACGAACAACATGGCCTCTGCCTCGGCCGAAGCAGTGATGACGTTCGACTTCTTGTATACAAGCCTCGAAGTAAGCCGGTAAACAGCAGGGGCAAGGCGGAAACGTTTGAAACGAGTCTCTGCTCGCCGCAGGAGGTATCGTACGATCATTCGTCGAGCAAGCCTGACGAGGCTCAAGATCTTGTCGTAAATCGCGCTCCATATCATTGTAGCTGATTCGCTGAGTCAGTAGTGTTCACAGATATTCGAAGAGGTTGCGCGCACTTGGTCGGATGGATGGTGGTCAGTGGCCACGTTCACGCGTTGGGATAGCGCTCTTGAGGCGTTCGCTGAGGCGCTTCCTTGATCAACAGGGTGCGTATGGGGGTTCAGTGTCGCGTTCGGTGTGCCAGAGTCGGTGTCTGCGTAGAGAGAGCGGCCGTTCTCCGTCGACGGCGAGCAAGGAAGCGCCCAAGCGTTGTTCACCGATCCCTCTCCAAATTTAAGCATTGTGTTCGCAGAGTGCTATTGTTGTACTATACAGAGTTTGAACCCATGATATGACGAATGAAGTGAGCCAGGCGCAGATTATGACTGTCCAACACCTCGCACTAATCAATATTCCAAGGCGAACACAGTACTGTACGAAAAACAACCGCAGCTCAAACCATGCTGCCCCGAGGAGTTCACGTAACAGAAACCTCCTGGGTCCGTCCCAACACAGAGGCCACGCCTCCCGCCTCGTGCTCCGCCTCCGCCAGCTTCCCCTGGAATTCGCCGATGCTCATATGCGGCACCTCCGACACCGGGCTGATAGGCCCGAACGAATCTGAGAGAGACGACGTGTCCGACCCGTTGAGCATCGGCTCCTGATGGACGGGCTCGTACGACGGTCGTGCAGGCGCGGAGACGGAAGCAGCAGACGAGGTGCTCTTGCGACCGGTGAACAAGCTGCCGAACTTGCTCGGCGTGGCCTGTACAGGCGTGGAGGCGGGAGAGGCGACATCGGGCTGAGCAGGGGCGACCTTTGCGGGTTCTGGCTCTGCACTGGTCCACAGCTTGAAGCCCCATCGCGATGCCGTGCTCCCCTGTTTGGAATGATTCGACGGAGGGGCGGGCTTGGCTGTAGGCGGAGGAAGGCCGACGTTGTTGTCGGCGATAAACGTTCGCAGTGCCCGAACGCAAAGCTCCGAGGCCTCACAGGCCTCTTGCACCTCAACGAGGTCACGTTTGGTATCGTCCAGCTGCTGTTGGAGAGCCTGAACTTGCTTGCGCAGCAGCTCCACCTCGATGGGGTTGGCAGGCTCGGGCAGCGTGACCGATCCGTGTCCGTAGAGGAGCGATACTCGTCGATGATGCGCAGGAGCCCGTTCGGTAGGGGTGGTGTCGGGAGAGTCAAAGGTCTGGTGAGATCTAGGGGACGGCGGCCACTCGGGTTCGCCACGGCCGAGCACGCCAGAATCCGAGACGGAGGAGATCCTACGATGGCCCATGCGTGAACCGGACGATGCGCCGAGGGGTATGAACGAAGAGCGGCGCGACGAAGGCGGGCCGCTGAGAGACGCATGAGATGCAGGGGGTCGGGAGAGGTCGAGCGGTGCATTGGAAGCGACGCTCATGCGCTTTTCGGTCTGTAGACGCATCAGCGCACGACTGCACCGCAGAAGCTGCGAAGTCAGCACTGCACGATCAACGGAGACGACGAGGGGTGTGACGCACCGGCTCTCCTCGACCTTGGTCCGTAGCATGGAGATGGTCTCCTCGTCCTCCTTGCGCTGGCTCGTCGCAGACTCTAGGTCTGTCTCTAGCCGGATGCACTTATCTGTGACGTGGTGCAGGGCGTCCTTGAGGCTCTCCTCGCGGGTGCGGGCTTCCGCGAGCTGTTCGGAGAGGGTATCGCGTTCCTTCGTGACCTCGGCGAGCGAGAGACGAAGCTGGGTAACAAGGGATGCAAGGACATGGGTATCTAGAGACTGCGGTCTTGGCGGGTTAGGCGACGTGGGCGGGAGCGATTCGTTGTCGAGCTCGCGTTCGAGCTCGAGCGTGAGGTCTATGGAGGTGGGACGGGTCAAGTCTGCGTGGTTGAAGCTGATGCGGGGCTCGTCGGCGTGGACGGCGGACATGGTGGTACAGAACGAAGAAGGGCTGTGGTCGTGAAACAATGGCGAGTCGTGATATGGTCGTGAGCGAGAGAGCGGGCAGACGAGTGAAACGGAACGGTGAGCTTCAACTTTGTGGGAGAGCTGGCTTGGTACGGCCACAATTCGCGCCCCGCAGTCTAGAGCCCTGAGGCTGTGGTCGAGACGGCAACCCTACCCGCCCAACGAACGCAGCGACTATGTCGGTCTGCGCTTCAGATGCTGATAATGTTGTCGGGTTCGTGGTGAAAGCGTTGGATCATCACAATCGAGGAGTCCAAGAGGCTAACCGCTGATGGCGAGCGAGGGAGATCTTTGATTCCAACAACATAAAATGTACAAGAATCCGAGTAAACAGCGTTATAATCTAGCAGGTACAATCCAGGCCCGACCCTTCCTCGATCCACATACATCGCATAACCTACATGTCTCTCCTACATCTCCCTCATTTTCCCTTCGACAAGCCGACCACCGTCCGTATGTCGTCTGCTGCACAACAGCGTGCTAGCCATGCGTGAGCGGGTCGACAAAGATCACCCCGTCGCGCTCGTTCCACGGGTAGCCCCACATGTGAAGCCACTCGCGCACGCCGGTAGCGAGACGAGTCTTGGAAGCTCCACGGGCAGGGTCCTGCGTTCCGGTGTGTTTCTCTTCTCCCACGATGATATAGGCTGATTCCGCCGTTAGCAAGGAACCGATCCGCCACACAGAAATAAGACTCACCGATACCGTAAAAGTGCTCTTTCTCGAGCTACAAGAAAGCAGATGTCAGCACCAACGGGCCTTGCGACGATATGCAGGCATGGAACGTACCGCGAGCAGGAATTCCTCCAAGACCTCCGTCGCCTCTGCAGCATGCAGACCGTGCAAGTCCAGTATGGCCTCCGTCCGCTCCTCCGGCGTCAGCTTCGACTCTCCACCCACGGACTGGCTGGCAACCCCAAGCAGGACACCAAGACCGGCACCGCAAATGCGACCCCGGACGGATCTGTCGCCCGGATCGTCTGACCAGCTCGCGTCGCGGCTACGGACAGCCTGTTCGGCCATGTGGGCACGCTCACGGACGAGCTTCCCAGCAGCCTCCGCCATCTCGCCGGACATCTTCGCATTCAGATCATGACCTTCGCGACTGAAGCGCTTTGCCGCTGCACCATCGCCGCGACGCCACGCGTCTGCGGCGCGGGAGAGGCAGGCATTGCGCGCAGCACCGAGGCGCAGAGCCCTTTGCACCAGGGATGAGCAGGTTATTCACTGCCGATCAAGGACTGGACCTTACCTCTGACGATAAGCCATATACAGCTTGTTGACGGCCTCTCCTGTAGGAAGCGTAGGGAGCAACGTCGGCGGCCTCAGCTTAATCCTCGGAGACGGCTTAGGCGCAACGATGGCCGTGTTGGGATTCAGCGGCTCAGCCGAGCTGCCCATTGCTTCCCGACGAGCGGCCAAAGTGGCAGGATCCTTCGGTTGGGTCTGAGCGTTCGGGGCCGGTCTCTTGACCGCAGCGGCGAACCGGGTACGGCTGGGATCGAATGCGCCGTCGCCGCGTCCATACCCATGTCCACCGCGACGATTGCCACTGTCTTTTCCGACCGCATGATGGAGGGTGGGGAACTCATCTAATGCAGCGCCTTGGTTGTGTTCTGGCTGACCGTTGTGGACATCCATCCGGGACATGGCGTTGTTCAAACCCGAAACGTCGATATCCTGGGGGAGATGATGCAAGAACTCGCAGGTTTCGCCCTTGGCGCAGGTACCCCGCAACCAAAAACGACATAAGGCTCGCTCAAGGTCGTGGCTAGAACACCCGATGAGGACAGTGTCACGATACCACGAGGCTCAACTCACCTGAAGCGACAATCCGCACGCAAACACTCTCCGGCAAGGAAGTAACGACAGACGCGATTCCCGCCTGGGGCACCACGGCCGTTCACGAAACGACCACCGTTCCGGCCTTGCGGACCGTTAAAAGCCGCCCTCCCGCCACGTATCACACTCCCATGCGCATCGCGCTGGACCAACATGACCCTGTTGCCCATGGGCTGTATTCTAGGCTTTGACGGCGCCGAATGGCTCGGCAACGAGCGGTCGACCAACCAATTCATGGCACGTTCGAAGTCATATCCGTTTGCGGCGAGCGCTTCTTCCAGCTCAGAGGGCGCGAGGGTGGCCCCGAAGACAGAACTGAGCACATCGAAGGGAGTCATGCCATCCGTGAGCATAGCAGCAACTTCCGGGTCCATGTCTTCGTCTTGCTTCTGGGACCGGTGGGCATCGTAAGACTGGGCGTTGTGGTCCATACTACTGCCATAGATCTGAGGGAAAGACAGATCATCCGCAGAGAGCGAGGAGCTGGAAATCGGTGAGTTGCCCCACAGCAGCTCATCCGAAGTGGACGAGTGGAAGGAGCGTGGTATGCTCCGTGCGGCGAAGGGATCGAAAGGGTCGTCCTCGTCGTCGTGTTCGTCCGGGCGCATGGAAGAACGCAGGGATGAGTTTGGAGTAATCGCCCTAGGCAATAAGGAGCTGTCCGGAGTCAAAGGGGCGGCTATAGCAAGCTTGGAGGTTGGACGAGACGGAGGGGCCCACATATCCGGAGAGGGGGTATCCGCGCGCAGAGCGGCCAAGGAACCGGGGTTGGACGAGGCGGCCGAAAGGGGTCTAGGGATCGGTTTGAACTCGTTCGCTTTCGCGTTGAGCAGCCTAGGAGATGACATGGGGGACGACGGAAGGCTGACAGCAAACTGAGCGTGTGTGATGATGGGAGATACGCCAGGCGACTCGCTGCGGGCAGATATATAAGAAGTCGACTGAGCCTGGGTACCCAAAGGAGACATAAGCGGGGTATGAGGCCTGCGGAAGATCATGGCGAGAGGGGAGCTGGGGGCGGAATTGGGCGTGTCCGGACGGTTTGGGATGAGACGAGCAGAATGAGTGGAGGCACGAGAGGAAGGACGCGAGATAGGACGACGAGTGGGAGTCAGAAAATGGAACGGGACGTTGTCTATGTCATCCCTGTGCTTGTGCATGAGATCGAGGACATGCTGCTCGAGCTATAGCATATTAAAGTCCACGATGAGTCAATCTACCTCCAGCGAACGGAACACATCAAGAACGCACCTCCTCCTCGGGGATGTGAGATCCGAAATTGTCCTTGATGAGGGACTTGAGATCGTCCTCACGTTCGCTGTCGAGCAGACTGACGACGCGAGAGACGAAGGAAGAGCTGATGGCTGCTACATCGCTCTCGGAGTCGCCATAGACGTCTGGTTTGTATGTGCGTGCGATGGCAGCGAGCTGGGCCCTAGTATGGGCAAAAAGAGGAGGACCCGACTCATGGTCGTTGTGCACGGAGCCCGAGTCTGAGACCGAGCTGAGGGAAGACGTTGGACGGAGCAGGGAGATGGCCGGGGCATTGAGCGTGGCAGCCATGGTCTAAATCGCGTATGAACGGCGTAGAGAGGAAGAGGGAATTGTGCGTAGTCTACCGAAGGCGACGAGCATCCCGACGCCAGTGAGTGACGGCGGGGGCAGAAGGGGAGGAGCTGGCCGAGGAAGAGAGCGAGGACGAGGAGGAACACGATGACCGCCTCTTACTGCTGGTTGCAAGGCGCTTGTCGTTGGGCGCGAAACACGATCTTTGGAAACGCCCGCTTGCCTGCTCTCTCTCCTCGCAGAACAGCGATGTCGCTCTCAAATCTCACCGGAGTTGCTTGGCTCTTTCACTCCTGAACTCGCCTCGTCCGCCCGCAGGGAACGGTACCAATCTTGCGTGATTGAGCCAACATTTCCGAATTCGCCCTCTCGGACGCCTCCACAAGACTCACAAGACCAGAACGCAAATTGTGCAAGATCGGTGGGGTATTCGACAGTACAGTTTGTTCGCAGGTACTCCTTCGGTGTATTTTGAGGGCACAAAATAGACAGTGTCATGTTACAGGGGGTCTAACATGTACAATATCATGGGAGTGTTCTGCAGCGATTCCGACTGTCTACTGTAATGCATGTAGCGTTAGTTGATATTCACATTTGAGCCCGCACAGTAGAGGGTATTTGTTCGTTCATAACCAGATCGGCGGCCATTTTCAACCAACCGGTACGCGCGCCTAACTTAGTTGAGCGCCTACTGAGTACTGAGCCGTCGTCGTCGAGTACGCTTCGCACTGTGCCGTCTACATACATATATCACTCTCGCTCGCCATCGATGTATAAGATATGGATGCCGATGCAGCTCAGAGCACTCGCTTTCAGGAACCCTGCTATCGCTTTCCTTCGCTTTCTGAACCCACTGATAGTGATTCCGACTATGCTATCGATCCTGCTCTTCTCCGAAGCCCTGCGACGTCCATCCCTTGGGCAGCACAGATCGACGAGAGGCCCGCATCCACATCCCGGGCAAGCAAGCCGCCTTCCCAGTCAGGAGAACATGGACGGGCACAGGCCTCTCCACAAGGGAGCTCTGCCGTTGCACTAGAGTCCCTCAAAAGTGCTAACGGTCATGTGCGTATACCCTTCCGACCGCCAGCTGCTGAGAGCAGGCCCTCCACTCCGGACAAGCCATCACATACAATCCGTACCAAATACACAAAGGAGGACCTCTCTGCGCTACTCCATGAGGTTGCGGAAGCCAATCCATTCTCGGCACCGCACCGGCAGAAAGGTCTGCGCTGGAATGAGATTCACCAGAATCTACGGGATGCAGGGCATTTTACCAGAACAAACATGGAGGGGATCAAGAAGAAGGTAAATAAAATCATTGCTTGGCATGAGGTGAGTGACGGCACATAGACATACTCGTCAAACACCCACAGTTCTTTAGGACCCGGACTCGCTGAAAGTGCGACCCATCAAGCGCATTGTCGGTGAAAAGGAGACTGCCGGCCATGCCATTGACAGTCTCGCAGACTGAGTTGCATCGCTCAAGGAGGGTGCACACGAGCTTGCAGAGACCAAGAAGGAAGAGTCACGACAGGTGCATGCATATGTCTTTCCTCATCAAAGTCCATCGCTCACGCTGAGTCACATATTGCAGGTCGAGGAAGACAACCGCCGTGGAGGAGAGGTGATCCGTCTGAACTCAGTCCGTATGAAACGGAAACTAGCTTCGGCGACAGAGCAGGAGCAGGATTCTCCGCCCACCAACAAGGAGAATCTGGACCGCAAGGACTCACCCTCACCGGCCAAACGTCGCCGTGTTAATTCCGAGTGTAATTCAGATCGCATGCATCAACTGCTGAAGGAGCAAGCCTCACGGAATGCTGCATACCAGTCAGAGTCCCTGGAGCTCCAGCGCACCCTCATTACGGAGGTGCGGCGTGGTAACGAGGAGTATGTACGTGCCCAGCAAGCATACCTTGAGGTGCTGCGGGACAAACTCTAGCATTGGTTACCGTAAACTCTGTAAATTATGTATATCTATGTAGATAACAACAGCCAATTGAGCACAGGCCGTGCATGGAGGTATTCATTCAGGGAGGGAGGAGTGCAACGGAAGTATTGGGCCACCTGGTTGGGATGCAAGCAGTTGATGATGTTGGTGAGGAGAACACTGATCCTATAGTACAATGCTATGGGTGAATGGTAAATCTGCATCTTCCAGTAAGCATTCAAAAAAGGCCAAGTATTTATAACAATAGCAAAGCCGTGCTCGACCTCTATACGGATGGATGACATTTGTGCATTCCAATCCTGCTGCGCAGTGGTCAGCCCAGCAGTACCTGCAGCGAATGGACTAATCAATTGCGGGTTCACCCCGTATGCGGGATCTCCAAATACCTGAAGAAAGTGTTCCTCCGCCGGGCCATCTCCTGGACGTACTGCATGATCCCAAGCCCATTCCAGCAGCCCGCTCTCCGCAAGCACCACTGAATCATGGCAGCGGCCTTCAACAGGTCCATATAGATGACCAAATAAGCCATTTGCAAGCATTACTGCCTGGAATTTGAGCGCATGGACCTTCTTATGGCCATTATATGCCTGGCGCTGCCAGAGACTAGGATGGCAGATAGCACGGATTGTGCAATCGATGAAGCCCCAGATCGTGCAAAGCGGGGCACCGGCCAAGTGGATTGCCATGGCATGCTCTGCAAGGATAGCTGGGGAAAGGAGGTCGGGATCCAGAGCAAGGAGATGGGACCATTTCTGGTCGAGATAGAAGCAGAGCTCGTTGATGAGCTCTGAGATCGCAGACTGGGAGTGGCAGTATTTGATAGCCAAGTCATGCTGGTTGCCGGGGGTACGAAAACGAGCACAGAGAAGGCATAATGCCTCCAAGGCTGAGAAGCGATAGTGGTTTGTAGTGATGAATGGATCAGGGATCCTCAACCCACGAGCGACATCGAGCAAGTCGTGGAGATTCATCCTAGAACCAGCTATAGCAGATCCATGCATTCAATATGCCATACGTACTTGAATCGCCATTTACAGTCGTCATCATCTAGCCCCTCCAACCATTCCTTGGTGATTTGAACACCCATACGACATGGTTGTGCTCGCGTGCGCCGTTGTCGAGAAATGAGCTGAACCGCCGAAGCATGCATCTCGAACTCGCTGTAGGCAGGAAGACTTGTGCCAATGCTGGCACGCAGTGATGCATTGATGATGTCGGGACATGCGAGAGGACGTGAGGATATGATTGGTAGACATAAGAGTAGCTTTTTGAGGTTGACCATAGCTCGAGACGTAGTACAGGAGAAGGCGTATGTAGAACTACAGTACATCACCGCTGTGGCCGCACAGCAGATGCAACCGCACCGTGGGGTGCAAAAGCTGTAGCGCCCGGTAGAGTTTGCTAAGTGCTGTAACTTGAACCGGCCTGGTTCAAAACCGCTTCCCACGGTTCAAACTACAAACAAATACCCTCTAGTATCCCATGCCCTCGGCCTTCGTACTCGGTCCGACGCATACACAGTGCAGTGATAAGCCCGTTAACGAACCGTTGCTTTCCTGGTTTCTGGTGCGGTACTCGTCCTGGAGGAAGTAGCGCTGATTGTGCAGAACGCATACTTACACAGAGCTTGTAACCAGTGGATCGGGATGCAGATGTGGCCGCTGGCGTTGTCGACAGTGATCGCTCTGCGGGGTTGACGTCCACAGATCATGACAGTAGATGATGATGGGGAGCAAATATATTTCGTTCCTAAGTGTCTATACGTACGACTCCACCCTCCGGGCAAACCTGTCGACGACCAGTTCCTGGTCAGCTACCAGACAATCAGTACTTACACGCTTGTCGCTTCGAACTTGGGGCTAAAGCCCACTCGTCCTCGCTTGCTCACCGCCGCTAGCCCCTGAGACTCATATCCAGCTCATGGCCCACTCGTCCTCTCTATTACCGCAAGCGACTGGGACCGACGTGCCAGTGATCCCCAGCCAGCTAGTCAACCCTCCGATGTCAAGTTATCGAACGACCGATCTCCAATCCATGAAACGCAAGCAGTCTCAAATCTATTTACTATAGATTCCAACGATGAAGCACGGCGAAGACCAAGACGAACAACAGAGCCACCCCAGATAATGATGGGCGGCAAACCCAGTCGGTCACCTGCGAATACTTGTATATTTGGAAAGGCTGCCAAAGTACAGATATATCGGCCACAGGTATGCAGAGCCGAAGCTTGACAGATGGGTCTGGTCTCATCTGACCAGAGGAGGAGAGGCAAGACAGGATATTCGACGCTCGGATCATCGCCAGGACGCGCGCGTTGCAACGAATCTCTACGTCCTCATCGAGCATAGCATTCGGATTGTAGCAGTCAGTCTATGTGCGAATGGGCGATGGTCAGGTGGGGTGGGATAGATACGCCGGACATGGGAGATGGAGGAGCATGTTCAGAGTTGACCGGCGCGGGGCTTGGGTTGGCAGATGGTGAAGACATGCGCTGCGGGACGTTCACCGGTGTCTCAGGGATCCAGTACCGTAGGTGCGGGATCCAGCGATGGCGATGCGCCATAAGTGTCGTGTCCCGTACGATGGATGATGCGGTGGACATCGACATGCGGAGCGCTGTCCTCCACGTGTTCCCTGCCCAATCATCCAAGAGCTTCTCCACTTTCTCCGCACTGAAATCCCGGAGATTGTCCATGTTGAGGCCATCCGAGCGAAGGACAGCGATGAGGTCATTGAAGTCCTCTTGCGACTTCACATGCGAGCGTCCGTATAAGTAGTCCATGAGGCGGAATTTGGCCGCAGTGTCGAAGTAATCGGGTGAGGGAGACTCGGACGGAGTGGATGTGTTGCCTTCTAGCCTCAGAGTGCGAGTTAACCACGACACAACCTCATGACTGGGTGCGTCGCATACTGAACGGAGCGGAAGCTCTGCTTCTGGATCCTGTAGTAACGGCGAAATACACCGAAGGCGTCCGGGTTAGAATTGAATGTTAGCTCGGTGACAGGTGACGGTGAACGGGTGGAGCGTTCGGATGGGGAAGAGGGGATGGGTGACGGGCCATCTAAAATGACCAAGGCATACTGCGAGGGGAGAGAGCTGCGGCCCCATGAGAGCAAGTCTCCCAGCATCTTCGAAATGCAAATGCGGCGGCCACCGCGCGTCAAAGGTCCAATGGGACTAGGAAGTGGTGGGACAGAGGGGGAACTCGGAGGAGGCGAGGCTGGCGCACTGGTATCCTACAAGTATGCACTGCGAGCTGCAGTTATTCACCTGGAGGGCCACACTATGGGACGTACCTCCGGCTCCTGCCCCTGGGCAAATTCCTCTCTCTCTACCCTTGCACGTTTGCATGAGCCCGCCCCGATCCTCGCGTCCTTGCGCTTCTCGATCCCTGGTATGCAAAACTGACATCTTGGGGTATGGATCCCAAAGCTGACCGGGGTTTGGAAGCGCTTGTCGCATCCCGGAGCCTTGCATGATCGACGTTCATTGCCTGCTGGGCGACAGAGGAGTGGGCAGCGCCGATGACTTGGATGGCGGCAGCGGCTTGCTGTGACTCAGCGTTGACGAAGGACGTGGCTCCGGCACCGCGGAGATACTCGTTGACGGCAAGGAAAGCGGTGCGCTTGATCCAGTCTGCGAACGGATGGTTCATGATGATGCCATAGGCAAGCTCAGCGGCGAGCTGGTGGGTGGGGGCATGCGGGTTGTAGTGAGCGGTCCAAGCGGGACGTTGGACGGCAGACTCGAGGTTGTTGTTGATGATGATTATGAGCATCGTGCCTGTGGCGACGCGGTTCAGCTCCTTGTCCACGGTGCGGTGATGCGTTGGGCTGCCACCTCTGTAAGAAGGTATCTGAGGGAAAGTTAAGAGTGGCGTGTCTCGTGGTACGTGAAGACGGTAATGACTCACTGGAAGAGCAGTGGTAGAAGGATGGAGGAATGGATCGTTGTAGCTGTAGTCGCTGGGTCTGGTCTGATATCGTCTCCTCTGCCGACCTTTATATGGTTTCCCTTGATCATGGGCGGCCAGCCCAGCACAAAAATGCACATGGAGATCTGGGCAAGTGTGCAACCTTTCTTCCGAACACAGCAAGACAGCTTCTCGCAAAATGCGCAGCCTTCTGGTTAATTCTTGAGTGGCATATACAATAGCTTTGAGATAAGAGGCATAGAGGATACGATCACACGAGAGAGAAAACCGAGGCGGGGTACACCTGGTGAATCACGCCACACGATGCATCTGCAGAGGGCTTATTGCCCTGGCAGCACACATGAGAATAGAAGTCAACGGTGGAGGAACGTGCAGCTTACTGTTTTGTGGACTCAAGTCGTTAACAATCTTTAAGATATTCGAGCATTTTTTGCACGTTTGGGTTGCAACTGCTCTCCACAGTTCCGCGTGCAAGGAGATCTACCGTCACTGCGTCAGTGGTGACCAGATTATACCGCCACGCAATGACGCACCACTGTCCGTCCCGGTGCACGCGATCGCAAAGTAGTGGGGCTCCCAACCGCTGAGTGTCAGAGACACACCTTCGGTCTGGGTGGGAGTCCAACCAAGTGCTTCAGCTAATGCCTGGTTGACGTAGACCGTGCCGTTATCCAGAACAACTTTGAACTCCCTAGCATTGGAGTTCGGACTGAGGATGGATTGGGACCGTATCCCTACTATGCGTCTCGGGGTGATAGAGAGGATGCGTGACAGAAGCATCGAGGAAAGTGGTGGTCTTGTCAAGAGTTGAACTGGGCCGCGCTTCAGAAAGAGTGATGACCGGGCATTTCCGTGCGACCTCAGGCTCCCACTCACCCTCCCGCGGTTCGTGTTCGTGCCACCACCAGAAACTACTGTAGTTCATCCACCTTGCCCCGGCTACCCACCACGTCAATTCACCTCGAGGATGGCTGCTCATACTGCTCGCCTTGCTCGCATATTCACCCCCAAATATGTCTGTCGTATCAACGCACAGATAGTACACCCTACTGCTTTGCAGCTTGTGAAACCTAATGAGCTGCAGTCTGCACTCACTCGTCCTCTGCACGTATCTGTGTATGAGCCGCATCATCATGCCACGTACCTTGCTGCAACGTTATCTTTTGGAATTATCAATGGTACTTGTGCTTCTGATCCATTGTGCTGAGTTGTCCCTGAACGTATTCTCCAGGCCATCCGTTCCTCGATGGCAACAAACGCACAGGTACGTACATTCACACTGCTGTGACTTTGGGACTAAACCTTACATTCTTTCTTAGCCTTCTTTCTCGCTAATGAGTACCTCCGTGCCCAAGGCCTTCCGGGTTTACTCGACAAAGGCAAGATAGGCAATGTCTACCAGGGTCTGGTAGACATAGCGGACCACCACATCAATGTTGCCGCAGGAAAGCTGAATGTAGAAGGTCTCGCTTGTCGTTTGGGACCTCGAGAGACTGACTCGTGAGCAATCAATGTTGCTCTTCCTGTCTGTTCTGAATGCACGTCACTTTTCTACTGTTTACCTTACATGATCGGGACTGATCTCTTGAAACTTTATACCCAGCCATGCATCCTGGACACTCGTCATCGTGCCCCTAAAGTAGCCTGGTTGATATACATTCACAGCCAAAAACAATGCACCACTTGCCATCTTCAAAGAAAACCACCCTGTAGCTTACAGATTTCTGGCTTGCTCTTAATACAAATTCCATATGCATATAGCATGCCTTTTGGTTATCCTAAGTGTTGATTTGCAATCCCTAGGAGTGCACATTTTGTGGAGAAAATTGCCAAAGTTGTCAGGTGTTTACAGTGACATGTCAAAAGAATGGCTATTCTAGAGGAAAAAGACTACAACAACTCTATGAATCCCCACTAGCACCCTTCCTCCCCTTCACTTCTTCACTTGTCTAGGCAAAGAACAGTAAAGTGCTCGAATGAAAGATATCCATACCATAACTTCTGCACAATGTGCCATAATTCTTCCATATCGTGAGGACACAGCCAATACTTGTCAAGACACTTCTTCACCTCTGCCCAAACATTCTCAATGATGTTGAAGTCTGGGGAAGACAATGGCCAAGGAAGGACAAGAATGTTTTGGTTTTTGAGCCACTCTTGAACAAGGTGGGCCTTGCGCTTTGGGTCATTATTGTGCTGGCAGATGATAGTCTTCAGATCTAGCCAATGGTCACAGAGTGTACCCAGGAGGGTCGAAGAGAGTTTGGAGAGAATAGGCAATAGATAACCAGGTTGAGCTGAGGATCCTGAGTGGATCCTCCAGTGTTAAATAAGTACAGGATAGGCGCTGACACGTATTGTGAGAGTCCAGTATAACTTCATAGAGTCAGGGCTGGGAATAAAGCTAACATGGTGATGACATAGAAGGGACATGGCAAGAGTATAGTATAACAACTGTGGGAAGCAGTGGAAAAGAGATAACATGGCACAAGGTAGGAATGTGGCATGGGAATGAAAGAGAAAAAGTAAACCATGACCGTGTTGTGACCAACCGTTGTAACATTACCCCCTTCGTATGCTTCTACGCCGTTTCACCGGCATAACCCTGATGCCCTCCGGTGGTGTTGCGGTCGGGTTGGTTGAGGGGTTGCTGAGAGCAATCCCAAGGGTGATGCCTAGGGGCTCTAATGTCGCACCATGCACATGTCCAGTTGATGCACCAGTAGTATGTGTGATCGGGGGATCCACACACAAGACATCCAAGACTATCCGTGGCGGTCGGCAGTTGCGCACGACTCAGGGCAGAATCAAATCCTTTAATGCATGGTCAGACATTGCGAGTATCAGGTGATGGCTCATGAGGTTGCCGGCTTCTGGCAGATATGTTAGGACCGTGCTGGCGTAGGTCCGGGATGCAGAGTTCCGGAGCGTGGGAAAGTCGGAGTACGGAGTCCCAGACGGAAGCGCAGCACAAAGAGGACTTCGGCGAAGCTATTAGCAACGCACCTGAGAACCTCCTGAGGTGTCCTCAATTTACTGGAGTTACCGGAGTATGGAGTTGTCGGAGTTAGGGGAGGAAGGCTCGGAGTACGGAGGGTTAGGTCCGGAGTTTCGACAGCTAAGTCCGGAGTTACAGGAGATAAGTCCGGAGTTACGGAGGATAGGTCTGGAGTTACAGGGAATAGGTCCGGAGTTAAGTCCGGAGTTAAATCCGGAATTATGGGAGACAAGTCCGGAGTTAGGTCCGGAATTGGGAGGGATAAGTCCGGAGTTCAGACAAGCAGGTCCGGGTTACGGAGGAGTACGTCCGGAGTTCGGACAAGTGGATAAGGAGTGCAGGAGTTACAGATGACGGAGGACAGTGTCGAGTAACGAGGTATCCGAACTGAGTAGCTACCGTATTCCAGCTGAGTATAAATAGTAAGTGGGCTTATTGTTAAGGAGACAATAAGGAGTTCAAGAGGGGATAACGGAAGGCTACGGAGGTGGTCAAGACAATAGGCTTATTGTTAGTGCAGCAATCACGAACGAATGGTGCAATCTGGAATATGAAATGTACAAGTCCAAAAATGCGGAGCTAGAGGTCCGGAGTTGGCAAGTCCGGACCATGGGAAACCGGAGTTCCGGAGCTAAATAAGTCCGGACCGGAGTTAATGAGTCAAAAGCGGAAAAAACGGAGTTAATTCTGGAAAATGCGGAGTTGAGTCCGGAGTTGCACAGGATGTAACAAGATATCTACGAGTGAAAGAGCAGCAAATATGTTCCATTCCATCGAGCCTCAGCTGGGATTGTTCACAACACTGCTGGGACCTTACCTGGAGGGAGCGCTGCATCCTCGAGGATAGGGAGAAGAGGGGCCAATTGTTGGCAGAAACCCGGAGTTTCAAAGTCGGAGATGAGATATTGACGCCAATGGTGTGTCATACCCTCTGAGTGTCTTGTTGTGGTCAACACGTGGGCTGCACATGATAAGGCCTCGTCCAGTGTCTCATTGAGTCCAGCGAGTGTTTGGGCATGAAGTTGCACTGCTCAGGTGAGTCGGCACACCTCTCACTGTGTGTCTCAAATAT
>CCBP010000462.1:85995-98733 GCA_000765035.1 Trametes cinnabarina
ATGGTCCATGCTGGAGTGGCAATACATGACATAGGAACTGCTTATATAGATCCAGACAAATATGCTGATAGCCTCAGCATAGTGGCCTTTTGGTCCAGTTGTTAGATTGTGTTATTGTCTGGGCACGGTCTCTCACAGATATATACACTGTATATTACATTTAGAAGAGCTTGTGATAGTACATAGGCACCCGTACAGTACTCAACAACTATGTATGCACATTGCTATTGTCAATGCCTAATGACATGCCTAGACGACGCGCTCCGTAAGAGGAAAAGGAGGGAAACCCATAGCGGAGATATGGCAGAGCCCATGGGAGCGTACATTACATATACCAGATAGGTCTGCAGGTGGCTACGAGGCTACAGAAATACAGGAGTAGTGCACGTACGCCAGCAGTACTCACCATGTCGCCCATGCCGTCGAAACTTTCCATGCTCATTGCTCCGACACCCCTCAAACCCCCGTTTGGCTTATACTTTGCCGGCCTACAATGATGACGAGTCGACTAGATTGATGCAAGATTGAAATTCCACAGGAGGGCATGAGGGCGAAGATGGAGGGCGGGAGATAGGCAGTCTCACGTAGATGGGTGAAGAAGACGAAGAACAGTCTAAGTCAAAACGACCATCGCAATGGACGCTGGAACATCAACGAAGCTTCGCAGGGCTTAAGCGCCAAAGGTTCGCAATTGGGCCCGTGGCAGCGGCAGAGACAGACGGATTCCTTCTCCCGGACCACCTGGGTTCCGGGTGACCTGCCGCACTGATGGATCCCAGTGGAATGACACGGGTTTCCAGCTGGCTTCACACTCTGATGCCTGCAGACTGATACCCCATCTGGATCCCACAGGAACCGTGTATAGCGGTGTACAAGCATTGATGGGTGTTGAACATGTTTCAGGTTAACCGGCGGCTGATGGCTCCTGACCACGCACCATCTGCTCATGAACCAGGATCTGACTGATATTCGAAATCACCTTCTCTCTTCTGACTATCATCTCATAACTGTACTATGGCCAGCCCGACCACCCCAACGACCACGCCAATGCGCCGTCGCTTTGAAGAGTGGATCGCACGATTGCAAGAGGAGATTGTGGCAACGTTCGAAAGACACGATCCTACTGCTCCAACCTTCCGACGCGACTCTTGGGTTCGTCCTCAGGGCGGACGGGGCCTGTCCTGCGTATTTTCTGTCTCGCCAAATGACGCCATACTTAGAAACGGAGACATCGTACTCGAGAAGGGCGGTGTGAACACATCTATCCTCCAAGGCATCATGACTCCGGCAGCGATGAAGCAAACGCGAGCTGACCATCCATCGATTCCTGCCGATCTCGAGACCGCCCCCTTTTACGCTTCGGGTATCAGCATCGTCATTCATCCTCGGAACCCTCACGCGCCATCCATCCACATGAACTACCGCTACTTCGAGATCATAGAACCGCCGAAGGCCGACTCCGAAGCCAACTCAGGAGAGGCACAGGAGAAGGTTCTTGCGTGGTGGTTTGGAGGAGGTGCAGACCTAACGCCGTCCTATTTATACCAAGATGACGCCAAACATTTCCATGGGACGATCAAGGCCGTCTGCGATGATCATGGGTCCGCCCTCTACCCAGTATTCAAGAAGTGGTGCGACGAACGATTCTTCATTCCACACCGAGACGAGACGCGCGGGATTGGCGGATTCTTCTTCGACGATCTCTGCGAAGCGCCGCACGGCCGCTTCAGCGGTCACGCCGCTGACCATCGACCGAAGACGGCTGAAGATATCTTCGCATTCGTGCAGGCTTGCGGGAATGCCTTCCTGGACTCCTATCTCCCCATTCTGGAGCGCCGGGGTCGCGCGCCGAGTTCCGAACACGAGCGGCGGTGGCAGCTCATCCGGCGCGGACGCTACGTGGAGTTCAACTTGGTGGTCGACCGGGGTACTAGGTTCGGTCTCCTTACGCCAGGGGCGCGGGTAGAGAGTATTTTGATGACCATGCCCGAGACCGCGCGGTGGGAGTATATGAGCGAGCTGGGGACAGATCCGGAGACACCAGAAGGGAGGCTCGTGGAGGTACTCAGAAATCCTCGTGAGTGGGTGTAATACGCTACCTTATGCTATGCTTTCCTATCCCTTGCCGGTAGATCCAATATTCAGACTGATAGCATTGCGCCAATATGGTTCGTGCTTGTTCTGTTCGTAGCGGCTGACACTCGCTTTTGCAGATGCACGCTTCCCCATCCCGGGCCCGATTCAAGGTGCAATTATAATACTCGTCACACTGGCGGCTGACATCACCCATATGTCACTTCTCTCAGACATATCAGATCGTTCAAGTTCATTCTGAGCTTCCCTGTCTGCGTTGACTACTATTGCCTGTGTCTCCGCGTTGCTTTTTGACGAGCTCAATCTCCGGCAACATGGTACCCTCCGCAAATGGCTTTGTCAACGCACGTAGCGCCCCAACTGTCATTACTCCTGCTGCTGTGTTCTCCTTTCTTTTCGAGGTTCTTCTAGTCTTCCTGGTCATCTTGACCATTGTAGCTATCATCCGCAAGTATCGAAGCCCCCGCAGGACATCACTTCAGGGGTTGGCGTGTTCAGCACGCACAGTCGACCTCGAGGCTCAACACGCGACCCAAGGCCCTACAGTCCTGAGTTGTCTTGGTCAACGAGCCCTTCGACCCTCAGACGTCCCTCGTCAGTCCAAGCTTTGTTCTCTAAGTACGGACGACACAGCTATTCCTTTGCATAAGGAGTCGGGTGGCTTTGATTCACACCGACCCCAAGTTGCCCTCCGGACCCGCCAATACAGGTCAAACCACCCTGAATCTCCTTCAGGTTCACGATCTGAGGAGCTCAAGAAAAATGGTGTTGACGGCGAAGTATGTCATCCTCTTGGTTTACACGCTCCTTATTTACCGGCTATGCTTAGTGCGCCAAATTTGGATCTCTAACCGAAGGTAGTCATCCGCCAGTGAACAGTAGCTTTGTAGTCATCGGGCGAACACAACTCTCCCAGACCCGCATGGGAGAGCGCAGGATCAGCCATGTTCCTGCAGACGCCCTCGCTTCCTCTGTGCGTCTCACCCCTGCGTCGAGGGATCACGTCGGCAGACCGCACGACCTTGGTGATGCTGCCGAAGGGGGAGATGAGGGGATGTCATCTCGTCCCAGTTCGCCACTCTCGGAGCCGAATTCGCCTGCTCTTACTACGCCGCCTCTTGGATTCTGCTCCACCCTCCATATTGCGGATGGTCAGCAAGACGTTGGCTCAGACACTTGTGGTTGGACTTCGACATGGCGAGGCCTTCCCTTGGAACAGCAACTTGAAACCAATCACCGCTTGCATATATCAGGGTCGCCTCACCTGACTGAGTCTCAGTCTTCTAACTCAATACCCACGCGCCCGTTGCTTGTCCAGGGTAGTCTTGGTTTCGAGTTCAGCTTAGACTCCGAAGGGGCAGACGTCGCAGACCTTGCAATCAGGGCTTCACCGGTTCTCGGAACGATGTTCAAGGAAGAAGGATTTGCGAGCATACCCAGCGTCATCTCCATCGCCTCCACGTTCCTCGCCGCTCCTGAACTAGACGCAACCCCCATTCGCGAGTTCTGGCGTAAAGGGCCTGCTATCGTTCGCCCTGATTGCTACTTCGCAGGTGCGACCTCATTTGAGCCTGAGGGCCACCTCACCGAATGGGAGACTTCGTGCCTCCATGGAGGCAGTCTTGTTGGGGCTTTCACTTGGTGTTCAAATTCGAGCCTAGGAGACGAGGAGAACGACGGCGATGGCGAGGAATTCTCAGAATGTATCATGGAATTGCAACACGTCAATGCAGTGCGCCAAGCTGCTGTTCGCGGTGGCGCTATCAAGAGCATTCGACCTTCTTCTGCTGAGTTAGTCTCAAGGTTCAAGGGTGCGGACTTAGTCATGTTCTCTCCGCCGTTCAGCTCTGACAATTCTGCAGGAACGAACTTTGCTAGCGGGTCTTCTCTCTGCTCGAGCCTTGCCTTTTCTTGCTCTGAGGCGGACGAAAAGGGCTCGCCGGACGATTTCCTCTGCGTGGACGGCTCCGAGCTTCCTGGGTCTATCTAGACATGCTCTTTCAGTCAGATCTCTCTTCTGGCTGTACCTCAGCCACGCTTGAGCTTGGTCTTGAACCTTCCGCAATGCCGACATCGCATCGGATGCCCATAAGTCCCTCATCCATGAACCGCTTCTTGAGTATGTGTACTCTCCACTGCGTTCTTCACACTGAGCCCTCCTTGCGGTGACTGTCTGACTTGTTCTTGAAACTCTGACTGCCCTTTCACTCCTACGATAATCAGACAGACGCCTTTGACCCTCTTTGACCTGCACGGATGAGCCAGTCTTTGATGTCTGTTTCTTTTGCAGGTTCCTCGGTCGACAATCTGGACACGGTATACATTGCAGCAGTGCTTCCGTACAGCTTACAAGTCTTGGTACCGCGCAGCTTGCGAGAACCATGTTTGCGATGGTTGCATTCGCACGTCCATGAGTCAGCAAGACATACTCATCGTATATAACGCGCAGAGTAGACTCAACCCGACGTACTACTTCCACAGCAGTTCTTCTACAACGAGTCCATCACCCCTGGCCAATATGCAGGCCCCCCTTTATTGAGCTCGTACCACTCCCTGTCATGCGCCAAGATGACCCTCACTCGTGGATACGTCTCCATTAGCCTTCGGATCCTCGCAAGGTGCTCAGCCGCCGCTTCCTTGTCACGGTGCGCGCACCCGTAGTAAGGATGGATCGGTATCTCCGCCTCGCCCGTGAGGAGACGGCGGTCGTGCCCGCTGTCGCCCGCAAGGTAGAGCCACCCTCCATCGGGCGATGTCCGCGCGAGGACGTTGATGTGCCCGGCGACATGTCCAGATCCCGCGTCGACGATGTAGAGGCTCCCGTCCCCGTAGAAATCGTACGTGTGCGGGAAGGGACCGAGCGGGGGCCAATTTGACGGGTCGAGGAAGCGCGTGCGGCCCTCTGGGAGGAGGTCCTGCGCGAAGAGCGCGTCGGGATTCTTGGGCCATCCGTCAAAAACGAGCCCCCTCGCTCCCTCGCCGACAACGAAAGTTGCGTTCATGTACGGGCGCGAGTCGCCGATGTGGTCGAAGTGGACGTGCGAGTAGCACACGTGCTTGATGTCCGTCGGCTTCAGCCCGCCCTTGGCGAGAGAGTCGGCCGCGTCCATGGGCACCTCGGTTCGGTAGCCCATCTTCTCGATCCGTTTATGAACGCCCGGGGGTAGGTTCTCTACGTCCTTCCGGATGCCGAGGTCGAAAACGAATAGATCATGGTTTTTGGTGTGCCGGAGGAGGAATGAGAGTGCAGGGACGACGCTCTTCTCGCCCGCCTTGGCGGTGTCGATGGCCCACTCTAGCGGGATCTCTATATGTCCGGCTTCGAGTGCAGATACCTGTATGTACGGCTGATCTGGCGCGTGCGCGGGGAGATCTGACATGGTGTTTGGGTCTGTGAATGTACCGTCAGGCCCACAAGTGCTGCGATCTGCGGGGAAGTACTACTGCTGAGAATATCTCACCAGCTGGAGGTTAGCAATGGTCAGGGATCTTAAGTTGCCGCAGTGCTTGCAGGACTCATGCACACGCCGTGCTCCGTAGCTAAATATCACAAACCTCTAAGAAAGCAGTGGCAACCACGGAAGAGGCTTTGTCATCGAGAACGTCATGTACTGTTCACATGCGCGAACATCGAATAACTAGACTTGGAGGTCGGCATGACGCTCGAATACTCTTCATCCGAAGTCACAAGACATAGCATGAGTAATGAAAATAGAACAACGTTCATGTGTGCGAATGTGGCGAGACGTTCAGGAATTAAATTAGTAAGTACACCGTGCCAGAACCGCCATCACTATAGCGATGTGAATAGCGGTTGTACGTGTCATGTCAAACCAAACATTGCGAATGCAGACTCTAGAGTACACGGGCGACAAACAGGAGAGCCAGATAAACATCTACAAGGTCCAGATTCTTGCATGGAAGACGGCAACGGCGCCTCTCATGTGGCGGGTGCGGGTGCAGGTGCAGGAGATCCCGGCCGCGACAGCATACGGCTGGGAGGCCTGCTCGGTGGTCTGCTCGGTGGCCCGCTCGGTATCGCTCCGCCAACCTCTCCCGTCTCCACCAGGTCTTGCCAGATCCGGTCTGTCCAATCGACCACCGCCGCGATCTTCCCGAACGTCCGGCCGACCTCGCGCACGAGCACCTCGTCCTCGAAGCCCTTGATAACCGGCGCGCGCCCGCGCTCACGCTCCCAGCCCACGAACGTGTTCTGTGGAGCATCGAGCCCGAGGTGCAGGCGCGGTCGCTTCCCAGGGCGGTCTCGACCCGTCTGCATGTGCAAGGGCGCTGGGCTTCCTGCGCGGCTGATTGTCCCGCTGCCAGAGGGCCCTTCGTAAGGAATGGGGAAGGAGACGAGCCACATCGCGAGGGCTTGGAGCAGACGCTTCTGCAAGAGTATGTAGACCGGGTCGCGGGGTTGGAGGGTGCGGTCGACCGCAGCGCGAAGGCGCGCCTCTTCTTCAGGGCCGAATGGATGCTCGTCGGAAGTGTACGCGCGACGGACACGGACCACTTCGTCTTCGAGGTTGATAATTTTCGTCCCACTTGCTCCGGGGATCTCCTCAATGGACGCCTCCAGTAGCGTCCAAACGCGCTCCATGAAGCTTGGGCCATCTGGGTTGCCGTCGGCGGTGGCAGACTTCGGCGGAAGGCGAACAAGAGATCGCAGCGAAGCAGCGATGACAAGCGCCTGGAGGTAATTCTGGGCAACGAGGAGGGAAGAACAAGTAATGAGGAAAGGCGGTGGAAGTGCATTGGGCTGCTTCTGAACGCCGTCTGGTTCGCTGTCTTGTGTGAAACCGGGTATCCGGATAGTGGGGAGAGGACAACTGACTGGGCTACCGGCACCCAGCGCTTGCACGAGCCTGTAGATCCATCGACGATGAGGAGGCTGCACGCCTTCAGCACCGGGGAACAGAGAAGGCTGAAGTTCCTCGAGCCAAGCCTTCCACGCAGGCTCGATGCGACTCGGTGGCCACAGTTGCAGGATGAGCGACTTCTCGCGCAGCATCGCCTGCTGCGTGATGACCACCTTGAGATGCTTCTCGTCCATCTCTCCGAGTACGAACTGGGAGAGGTCGTCCTTCATGACCTCCGTGATTTCCAGGATGGACTGCATGACGTCAACCACAAGCGCCGCTAGCTGTGCATTAGACGCCAGCTGGTTAGGTTCGTCCACCTTGAGGATGAGGTCGTCGAGGTACGCGTCTCGCGCGGGCGCACACCGCTCTTTCAACGCGCCAAGTATCTCCCGGAGGTGCGTGAGGGTTGACCGCAAAGGTGCGGACGTCGGGGACAATGGCGCCGATAGCGTAATCAGCACGGGATGGTTGCGCGGCAGAACAGGTTTTAAAGCTTCGAGTAAGTCGTGGTACAGGCGCCTGATGCGCGGCAATTGCACGGCCGGCGAGGGGTTTGAGAGTTTCTCTACGGCCTGCAAGGAATGAACCATTTACATCATTGACGGAATGCACGTTTATCGTAGGACGCACGCACCTCATCCCAGAATGCTTTGTGCATGTTATCACGGACGCGCCCTTCGATAGGCAAGGCACTCTCAGCCTTGCGAGCTTGTGCGCGAGGAGAAGTCATGATAGAGAGCAATGATTTGCCTGGAGGGAGTACTCGCTCCGGATCTGTGGCCAGGAGGTGAAGGAAGAAGGTGTGGTTGAGTGCCTGCACGAGCTCTAACGGGAGAACGGTGGGGGTAGTGCTAGAGACCGGGAGAAGAGGAGTATGCAGTTGAGGGGCCTGAATGACAGGAAGGTCTTTGCCGGTGGGTGCAGGCAGAGCTTTTGGCAGGTTGGTGAATTGAACGAGGGGTTGCTGTACGGTATGTTTCGGGTGTGGCTGCGTCCTGGATGACTCTACCGATCGTGCACGCTCTGCGGAGTGTAGACGCTTAACAGACCGAACGGGTTCCGTTGATCGTGGTCTGCGAGGAACCTCGACATAGTCGATGTTGTCGATGTGGTTGTGGCCTTCGTGTGCGGGGTCTTTTGAAACAAGGTGGAGGCGTTGCTGGAGACGGACGAGAGACTCCTCGTCCTCCTTTGACGGCTCCCAGAGACCCTCCGATGCGAGAACGTCCAGATCCCTTCTAAGAGCCTCGAATCTCTCTTTGACCTCTGGGGAGTCTACCCGCACGCCATTCAAAAGAAAACGGAACCCCGACAGTGCCCGCTTGAGAACGGCGTTTGTGGGATGAGCCCGTGCCTGGAACTGCAGTTTGGACACTAGATCGTCCATCAGGAGAAGTCTAGTAGGGAGTTTATGTCTTGCTGTGGGCGCGCGGGTATGGTGGTGGGAGTCGAAGAGGAGGCAGTGGTGAGTGAGCGCGAGTGAAACGCAACTCGCGCGAATGACGACAGCGACTCGCGCGCGGGCGGATCGCGATCAGATCTTTACTCAGCGCTCCTCCTCGCAACGTATTTCGTACTGTATGTACCATCCCGAGCCTTCTCGACCCATCCACAACCTTACCGATCCTTGTTTGAGATACTCTCATTGAGATATGTACTCTCAATCTCGTGGAGCGCGCGCACGAATCTAGATACTCGTACGGTACATCATAAAACTCGGTGAGTTGTTGCACAGTCGCACCAGTGGATTGAGTAAGTGGTCGGTATATTATGCAGAAGACCATGATATCGGACATTTAGCAATGCCCTAGCCATCTGCCGAGCAGGGCGGTCCGAGTCGCTAGCAAGAAGCAACATGCTACGAAGATCGCGGTTCCTGCATAGATGCCCGTGTACGTGAACTCACCAGTGGAGTCGTTGATCGCCCCGGAAATGGGAGGCCCAGCGACAGCACCTAGGGCAATGATCGTCATGCTCATACCAACACGGGTGCCAACGTCGTGTGTCTTGCCCATTCGGACCACTGGGGCGGGAAGCAACGAGACGTAAACGCCGCTTGCAGCACTGAGGTCAAAGCATCTGTCCAGTCAACATCGCGAGCATACGCGAATAAGGTACGTACCCGTAGAGAACGGCGATGGCTACATATGCGCCGACGCTCTTCGCAGAGGGCCATACGTAAGTCAAGATCCCAGCAACCGCAGTGACGGGAGTCATCACATTCAATGGGCCTGTGAAGGTCGTTTGGGTGAGTTTACGGTAGGAATAGGTGCAGGGAGAATCATTATACCGTAACGGTCGGACATAATCCCGCCGGACAGCCGACCGAACATGGAACATCCATTCGCTATGGCCAGAAGATAAAAGGAGAAATTGGGGTCGATGCCGCTAGCCGCCGCACTGACATCAATGTAAGTCAAGACCTGCCGTGTTCTTGGCATCAGGGCCACGAAGGGGAGAGCTTGACCGTCAAATGTATGACGCACAGTGTACATCCCAAGGAAGGCCACGAAGCTCGCGGCGCAATATAGAGAGTATGCAGGCGACTTGAAGGCAGTGAGATCTACAAAGGGACCAGGTCGTTTCCTGGATGGAAGGCGACGCTGTACCGTCTGGATGTTCCCAACGGTCAGTCACATAATACATTTGAATGATCGACGGGCTTACTAGGATCACAAACGCGAGTAACGCCACCTCAATAAAGCCCAGGATACGCATCGTCCATTTGAACCTGGGATTAGTTTGAGGGTTGGACAACTAGCACCAGGAACGACTGTCGGGCTCTACGTACCCTACTTTTCCAATCAAACTTCGGACAGCAATGGGGAAGCAAGTACCGCCGACACTGGAACCGATTGCCATCACGCTGAGAGCGAGGCCGACCCTCCGCTTGAACCAGTGTGCGGGGCACCCCATGACGAGACCAAATACGAACCCAGATGCCAACTGCGGTACCGTGACGAAATCAGGAAGTTACACACATCGATGTTCTGGAGACAATGCGAGACTGCTCACCCCCAGTGCAATACCTTGACATAACACGAAGTGCCAGTATTCAGTGCATTCCCCCGTGAGGAATGTCGCGGCTATGATGACTGAAGAGGCGACCGCCAGCGGAATCTTTGTCCATCCCATGTCGAATATACGTCCGACGATCAAACCAGGAAGAAAAATCAGCGCATACTGTGTCTGTGTGAGTAATCGTGCTCGTGCTCGTAATTCGGGATGCTGACCTGTATGGAGCCTATCCACGCACTGCAGAAGCATTTTTCAATACAGTCAGCACTGGGTATCCGGGAGAAGGAACGTGCATTGTAGAAGGCGCAGTTCCTGCTAGAAGGTTTTCCTCGTAGTAAGCTTGGAAGACCTGGAGCATTCGCTATCGGTCTAAATGTCCTGTCATGCAGATCATACAACAACTCACGCCCCACGCGTTCACAAACCCAAACGTCGCACATGCACCGGCTGCACACTGACGTCTGCTGAGCCACTTCCGCATTAACAGAGCAAAAAGAGACACTCACCCCCGTGACGACCAGCCATGCCCGAAAGCCCCCGTCGGGATGTTCGCCATAATGTTGGTGCAACGCATCGGTGTTTACGGGCTTCTCCTCGTCTTGGCGCACGGTCACTGAGTTTTTCTCCTCCTGACAGGGTTTCCTCTCGCCCCGGTCGCCAATTTGCTGTCCTGTTGAGTATATTTCCTCTTCTACTGTCGAGGAAGTCGCCGAGCGACGAATCGTGGCTTCTGTCGTTGCACGCATCGTCGGGGAAAATGCAGTACAGAGGCCGAGTGCTGTTATGCTCGTGCAGTACGTCCCTGAGGGAAAGCTGGGCGGGTTCTGGGCAACCCAATCGCGCATTCTCGCCGTGAATTTATACCAAAGCGGCGTTGATTGCGTGCTGTGGAATCATCACAGCGCGTACCGGGTACACACTCGAGTAGCTGTCGGATTTCGGGTACTACCTCGCCGACATGGACGTGCCTCGGACATCGCCTTCGGGCAGCTGAGCAAGACGCGCTAAAGGCCAGTTGCCACGCCGCTACGACCACCGCAGTTGACGAGCTCTTATGTCCATCATTGCGGCGATCCGCTCGAAAATATGGAGAGGTTGGCTTGCAATCTACTGAAGAGTATGGCATACCGACGAGGGACAGGCTTGCCGTGCTTCGACGGCCTATGCAAACGGATACGTAGTGCCGTCATCGCCGTTTTGCGTCTTCTGCGGCCAAGGAAAGCCGTTAATGCGTCATCCAAGCCTGATTGGACTGCATGCTGTACGCTCTGCTGCCGACGGCATCGGTACAATGGTGCATTTCAAGTTTCGAGTTTGTGAGGATTGGAATGAATGATACACACAGCCTGAGTATGACGATCTACCGGATACCCTCCAGTGCTGCTTCCCACGCCTCGTTCGGCTGACACATGTACCAGCATGCCCTCGCCGTTATGCGATTCCCAAGAACTGCAGATATTGCGGTTCGAAGAGCGGCACAGTGTGGCCGACGCCCTGTGCGAGGATAGCCTGGAACTGAGGGCCGTACGTCGCGTTAGAGTAGCCGCTCGGCAGGTACGGCTCGGAGACGTTCGAGATCGGCGTGCTCGAGTAGCCGAACACGGTCGTCCACTGCTTAATTTCCTCGAAGAAGTTCTGCGGGTAGAGCGTGGTGTCACTGGCGAAGGTGGGCGAGCAATCAGTCAGGATTAGTCTCTCAGTGGCTTTGAAGCTGTGCTACTTACGCGGTTCCGTGCCAGACCTGCATCTTTGGGCGCGCGCCCGTGTAGCCGGGGTAGGCATTGAAGACCTTCTGAGCCTGCGGACCCACTATTCGTAAGCACCCGTCCGTTCACGCCAACGATGACAATTGCACGCACCCACTGCTGACCAGTCAAGATGAGCTCCCCGGTGGAGCATTGCGAGTTCCAGCTGTCGTCTGGCTGGCCAGGGAGCGCAAAGCATCCGAAAGCGACTCCGGAGTCGACGATGCCGGCCTTGAAGATGTCCGGGTACGCACCAGCGAGCACGCTGGTCATCATCGCGCCAGATGAGGTGCCGACGGCGAAGACGCGGTTCGCGTCGACGCCCCAGTTGGCGATCGCGTAGCGTGCCGCCGACGCGATCCCGAGGGAGTCGCTGCCGCCGTTATGCGTGAGCGTCTCGTCCGAGGAGACGTCCCAGCAGGTACCGGAGTGGGGCTGCATGAAAAGTTTAAATCAGACACATAGGGAGTTACAGGAACTCGAGCGTGCTCACCGAGTTGGGGTAGAGTACGACATAGCCATATGTCTCAGCAAGCTGAGCGAATCTGGAGCCACTGAAGTACGCCTGAGCGGTGCCGGAGCAGTCTATGCAAAGTGCAATTAATTCCTGGTGATGCAATGGCGACATTTCGAGGAAGTAGACTCACAGTGGCTCGCGACAATGAGCGGCGGGTTCGGCGCTACCTTTGCGGGCTTGTAGACGAACATGCCGATGTTGTTCGGATTCGTGCCAAAATTAGTGATCTGGTGCAGTGTCGACGCCGGGATCGAGCTAAGCCCTGTCGGCGCGCTGCCCGTGGGCGTGCTGCTCGTGGGCGTAGAGGGGGTCGACGTCGGCGGCGGCGGCGGGGCCGCGGCACCAGGCTGGCATTGGGAGTAGTAGGCGTTGAGTTCGACGCAAGTAGTACCGGCAACTATCATGCGAAGCAAGTCAGGTATAGGACAAAGAATTTACAGTGGATGAAAGGCGTACCACATGTTGTTGCACCAGTCCAGCCAATGCCTCCGCACTGGCC
>CCBP010000462.1:98769-138457 GCA_000765035.1 Trametes cinnabarina
CTCCGACCTTTGTCAGTCCAACATGAGAGGCTTTATATCCGCGTGATGGACGTCAGCGCACATACACATCTGACCTGCAGACAACGCGGTTTCATCACGACCCTGCAGTGCGCTCGGCTTCATAGCGGAGCTCGTGCAGGCAAGATTCACCGGTGAAAGCCCCGCTGACAGCAAGGCGCAGGTAGGGACACTTTGCTGCTGTCAGAAGGACACCGCATACCCCCAATTGAAGCCGGTAGCGTTGGAAAGAGAGTCCACGCGAGGACACGACGCACTCGACCGCACGTGGACGAGATGGCCAACTTTAGAAGCCATGTCGGCGAAATTGTTGCAAAGCAGGGGGAGCATTGCTGCCCAGTCCCGCGGCCTCGCCTTTCTCCGTGATTGACCCGGCAACACGCCAAATTTAGTCACCGACAGCTTGTAGTTGATTCCGAGAAGTGATACGCCAGGTTCCGGTGCCTATGTGGGGGTGACAGCGGGGAAAAGTCAAGAGCAAAAGGTAGCATGGGATCCTACGGAAATGCTCAGGAATGCGGGAGGAACTTGCCGACATAGCGACCACCACAGAAGATAAAGCAGCTTGTTCATTATATCGTCGTCTCCGGTTCCGAAGATGTCGCTGAATCGACCGACCTGTGAGGGTCCGGCCCGTCCCAACGCCGCAACCTAGAGAAGATGCAATCTGCTATTCCTAGTCCACGGACACGGTACACGTCCATAATGCCGACCATGTCCACACCTTTGTCTTGACTACACACGCAACTTCCCACTTTCGTCTCCTTTCCATGGCCCAAACCCGTCGTCGTCGGCGAACGTCGCCGTATCGGGCCGCGCGAGCGTAGCATCTGACGATGTCGACTCGCGATGCCCTGCCTCCTCGTCTTCCGCCTCATGGTCTGCCAGCATGCTCTCCTGCTCCCCTTGGCCGCGCTGACGTGGCCGCGGACTGCGACTGCGGCCAGAGCCCATGCCGAGTTTCAGACCCGATGCGCGCCGCTGGACTCGCGGAGAGCCTCTCGGTCTAGGTGATCTGGCTCGTGGCGAGCGGGTGCCATCCGCGTCCTCGTCGTCGCTGACTTCGCCTAGTTGCCACATCGCCTCGTCACGCTCTTCATCCTCTACTTCGTGCAAGGCCTCTTCTTCGTCTCCAAGTGCAATCCCGGAACGACCCTTCTGAGGAGTGCGCCGGCCCCGCGCAGAGAGCGGGGCAGCAGATGTTGCAGATGGGCCTTTCGCGTCGGGTTTCTTGTACGTCAACAGGACTACACCGGAGACGAGGACGATCATCGAGCAGAAGATGAGGAATAAAGTCCACGATTGATATGCGTCCACCTCATCGTTGAAGATCTGCGTATTGCCTCAACAAATGCAACTCTTGTCCGTATAGGCGATTGACTTACCAATGAATCAAGGAATCTAAGTTCGTCCGTTGTTAGCTGTTGGTGGTCCCGCTTGAAAAATAATTGGACGTACCCTAGACCAGTGTACACGCCGTAAAACACGGGCACTACCAGGGTGGAATCGTACACGGCAAGACCTTTGTTGAGGCAGATGATTTGACAAACAGCGGTGACAGCCAAAAGAATGAAGGTGAAGATAACGGAAGCGTGGCCGAATTGGTTGCCCGTGTTCTCATGTGACATTGCACCTGAGATCAGCTTGACACTGGATACGCGGAAAATTGAGGAACGACAAGCTGGAGCTCCAAGGGACAGCCACTTACGCAGCCTTAGCGAACACCAGACAGCCGCCGGCGAGTCCTCCGCCGCAGCACGCCCATCCGATGCCCAGCGTCCACGCGATACGTTTGTCGTCATGCGAAGCCGTCCATACCTCGAGCTTCTCCCTGATCCAGAGCATGGCATTCTGCCAGGATCGCCGGAGCTTTCCGAGATATGAAGTTGCTGGGGCTAAGCTCGAAATCCGTGCTCGCATGTCTGCGAAGGGTTCCGCGTGCAGGTCGCTACGCGCAGTAAGAACTTGGTCGAGTTGCGAGGTGAAGATGTAGAGGAAGATGAGTGAGAATGCCATGAAGAAAAAGTAGGCTAGCCAATTTCCACGGGTCCAGAGGTAGGTGAGATGGCGAGCATCCGTCTCGGTACCGAGTCCACTGTTGATGGAACCAAAAGCCACTATGCCGATCACTCCAATGATTACAATTATAGTGCCCTGGAGGCCAGTCCAATTCAGCATATGCACGAGCTTGAGGTGGGGGTGAACATACATAGATGTCATTCCTCATGACAGGGGTATTAACCAAGAATTTGGCGAAGAGAAAATTGAATATTAGGGATGTAGAGCCCAAGGGCGCGACATACTCTGGATAGGGATCAGGATTGGCAAAATTGAACACAAGGACCTTCGTACCTGCGCGCATGTATTCGAGTGCAAGAGTGCTTCCAATTAATTGGGACAGACTGTATGATACGGGATTAGATGAAGTTGGCCACGCAGATCACTATTGGTGCTCACATGTAAAGTATCATGCCAAGAAGCCATAAAGGTCGTAAGTACTCTTTCCTGCGTGAGGACTTGGGTATTGTGCTCGTCCGGACCTAAGCTACGCGATTAGTAGATGCGCGTGGTAGAGATCAGCAGTACCGATACTTGCATGGTCTAGTTTCGTCAAGTTCAAGCCGGCGGCATTCAGTATGGAGGCGAGTGTGATGATTGCGAGTCCGATGATGAATGCGACGACTGGGCTGGCGTGGTGGGCTGGCACGGGATCATCGAGAGGTACGTCGGGCGGTGCGTCCGAAATGGAGGTTGCGGTCAAAGTAGCAGATTCCATGCAAGATCATGTAGCAGCGGTCTAGAACAGGGCGTGAGTGTAGCGTAGTGGTCGAGAGATGCCGTCCTCGTCGTCGTTGGCGCCGACGAGGCAGCCAAGAGCTAGGCGCCCATAATAAGCTGGGCCGCGTCGGGAATTGCCGACGTGTCTAACGCGCATCGCCTGTTCCCTCGCGCGCGACTGCCGCACAGCAGCTGAGTGCCGCTTTCCTTCCAACCCCACGCTCGCCCACGACGCCTTCGAGACCTGAATCGCGAATGGATAAGATTGACTCTGACTACGAGCAGGACCAGGACGAGCTGCTGTACGATGACTATGATGACAATGGCGAGTTTGACCTGGGTCCGCGCCTGTCCGCGCCTGTCGCGAAGTTGTACACGACTGCCCAATTGCACAGTGCGTAGAATCGCATGCAGCTTCGCGTGATCAAGAGGAGCCTAACACTTACTCCGTGATTGTAAGCGCTGATCCACGAGGGTGTGATTGACCTGAACCCACCATACCAAAGAGGTACGTTCGCCATTCTCCTGCAGCTTTCTCACCCATGGACATACGCCCCTCCTCTAGACGTCGTGTGGCCTGAGCAGAAGCAAATCAAGGTGCTGGACTCGATATGGCGGAACTACTACGTTCCACCAGTTGTATTCGCCGTCTACGTGGATGAGAACGGTGATGAAGTGAGGTGTTGCGTTGATGGCAAGCAGCGCCTTACATCCATCCAGAAGTTCTTCGATGGTCAGGTATGTCCTTGTCGGCCGGGAAGGCTGCTTTCGTCTGCCTTGCTGGATCTATACGCTGGATTTCTTGACCTGTTCGCTCACCGTCGCTTGTTCGCGTAGATTCCTTGTAAGTGCCAGCGCTTGATCCCAGGTTCACCTGTGTCACATTTTCCCAGACAAACATTGGAGTACGGGCAAAAGCTGGTGGTACACATGCGCGAGTTCGCAGAAGGGCAAGCGACTCGAAGTGCCACCGAAATGGAAGCAAGATTTCTCGTCAAAGACTATCACATGCGGTGAGCGTATACCTCCTCGCGCACCGCCGACTGTCGCTGATTGTGCATAGTCGAATATCTCAATCTCTCGAAATCTCTGGAGCGAGACATATTCCAGAGGGTGCAACTTGGCATGCCCCTCACAGCGGCTGGTAAACGCCACCCCGTTGTTCTGGAGGAACAGGCAGGCTCATATGTTTGTTTCAAGAGAAACTACAAGCCATCACTTCCCCTTGGCAGGAGTGGGTCTTCGAGCTCGAAGCGCGCTTCATCCAGCGTGAAGACGGCCTCACACGTGTCATCAACGTTGACGTTGGGCGCGGGCGCGATTTCCAAATCATCGCACAGCTCGTGTACTGCTGCGACCTCTATCCGGAGCACGCCCAGCCGAGCGCAAAGAACCTCGAGAAATGGCTACAGCGCACGGACAAGCCGGATCCGCAGTTCCAGAAGACGATGAAGGACGTGCTGACGAAATTCTGGCACATCGCCAACCAGCCCGAATATAATCACGGCTTCACGAGAATCACGAAGCGTGTTGCGCCGGCTGAGTTTGTCTTCACTGGTAGGCTCACATACCCTGGTAAAGGCAACGTCGAAGTCGTTGCTAACCTGCTGCTCAGGTGTATTATTGTACGCTTTACGGGATTGGACGTACGAGGATCTGGCCTCTGCCATCTACAACATGCGCAACCATATTCGGTCGAAGTACCAGGACATTCGCATGCGCAACGATATCATTCGCGACCTCTGGAGCTTCATCGAAGAGACTGCAGATTCGGACGAGGTTCCGCAGCGAACAAATAAGGTGGCGAGTAGCAGCAAGAAGGGGAGGAAGTCGCGTGCACGCAAGAACGCAGATGACGATGACATGGACATGGACTACAGGCCCAAGAAGCAGAGCAAAGCTAAGTGATCCGGATGATTTCTACCGATTATCTCTTGGCGTGTTATGTCGCATTGAATACTTGCTTGGCCACCACCACTTTGTCATTATAGTCAGTCTTTTTGCCAGGGTCGCCCATATCCCGTGTACCTAGTTATGTCACGTAGCCATGTTGTACACCACCATTCCCACGTGCAACAAGTTACAGACGAGTTACGCGTTGTACTTTGCTCGAGCGGTATACCAGATGCCTTCGGAATCCGTGATCGCCCTGGCATGCTTGAGGAGCAGCTTGTCCCGCTCCTTTGAGTCGACAGCGATGTCCGACAAGAACGGGGCGATCTCGTCCGCTTTCCATCGCGGACGTGTGAGGAAAAGTTCTGAGAAGCGTGCGCCGGGCTCAACGGGAAGAGCTGATGAGGGGAAGTATGTGAGGAGGGGTATCGGAGGGTCAGAGAGGGTATCCTTGGAGGTGAGGTAGTTGCCCTACGGGAGCATACTTTCAGTAGGTTGGTCTGCACGCAGGGAAACGCCAGGCTCACAGAAAGAAGAGGCAGCGATACGCGGTCTTCGAAGGTATCTCCCACCGCCTTTTTCCATTGGTCGACAAACGCCTTCTCTATTACTGGATCCTCCTGATGCGACTGACGTTCAGCACGCTCGGGGTACCCGATCCAACCGGGATACAACTCACCCTGTACACGCGCAGAATACCCAACCCGACTTCCCGAACTACCGCATCCGCATCCATGTCCCAAGTCTCCGTGCCGCCGGCGTGCTCGTTGATATGCCCGAACCAAGCCATGACTTGGAGGGAGACATCGCGCCTGATATCGTGCTCGTCTTCCAGCGCGGAGATGAGAGTCGATACGGGTGCGGATGTATAGGAGAGCGAGTTGGACACAAGATTCGTGAGGATCAGCTCAAGAATTGTCGTGAGATGGGACGGTGCGATTGGGCGAAGTTCGCCTAAACCGATACGCCAGTTAACGGGATGTGGGGACAGGTATTGAGAACCATCGACAAAACGGGTACCTTTCAATATGAGCACTCGTCTGTCGCGCAGTCCTTTGTCAAGTTCGCCATCGCTGGCTTGTATCATCGCCCTAGCATCTTCGTACGTGAATCTTGCACGTTTTATCTGCAAGGCTATGAGGGAAAGTATAACATGAATGAAGATATCGCGTACTGAGTGACCCTCCTCGTCTTCGCACATGTCATCTTCGTCCTCATGGCCCTCATCGTACTCGCGTCCTCTCAACAGCGCGTTCAGCTTGTGCAGACGTGGTACGCTCGGGACGAGCTCGAGGATCTCTTTCAATTGATCACGTATAGCGACATCCTTGGCCTCGTCATCATCGCCTCCGCCTTCGTCACCAGGGTCTCGGGTGACAACACACACTGAGTTAGACAGCACGACTGAGCGGACGGTGTACGTCTTGTCCGACGTGCAGAGCACCGCGTCTTCGTCGGGTGCCCCCTTGATCAGGAAGCTTGCAATGAACATGACTGGGTCAGCCTGTCGGAAACGAGCGTTATAAAGCTCTGCAAAGATCTACCTCACTGGGAAAGAGTCATCTACGGTGGCCTCAATCAGTTTGCAGAGGTCGGGTGATAACTCGAGCATCTTGAATGAACCGACCTCGGCTTGTGAGGCGGATGAGAAGCGGAGGTCGAATTCCGCTAATTGAGACATCGTGTCCTTCTGAAAGAAGATACCGTCAGTATCTGTCCCGCAACCTCAAAGTCAATCGTATGAGTCTGTGAGCTGGCTCAGGGATTGCCGTCCATAGCCCAGTTGGCAAAATCTACTTGCCTTCGTAGGTGACGCGGTTTTCCAATCCGGCAAATCACAAGTGTTCTTCTCTACACAAGTAATAACAATGGGCACCAGAGAGCCAGAAATCACCGTATGTACTAGCGACTGCAATCGACGACAAGCGAGTGGTGCTCCAATAAGGCTTTGTTGCTCAGTAGTATCGGTAATAGTAGGTTCGGTATGCTGTAAACCCTCGGTCAGACTTATCCCATCTCGGTGTGTCAGAACCACCTCACCCACTGTGAGTAGTATATAGATCAGCCCTCGTAGCGATCTCACGACTAGAGTCCGCCCAGTGACTGCAAGAGACAGGAACGCACTTGCAGGGTAATGAGTGCGGGACCACGCGTGAAGCCGGCGACTCGGGCTTCGAGACGCGGCGTGTGCTACATATAACGCGGTGAGTCACGAACACGTGTGGGACGTCACGGGGTCTCGGGTGGCTGGCGCTGGAACAGCGACTCGAAGTTTTAGCTCCCGACAACGACTTGGTTCCGTCATCCATTAGCACTACATTCTACCATTACCCTCTCCCGGGAGGGCTGAAATTGTATTATTTGGTCGACGTACAACGGATGTATGGTTGGACCACTGTCAAACTGGATACTTGACAAGCTCAGTATATAAAGGTTCGTGGAACTTTAGGCTTGAAGACTGCGATGGATCTACTATTGGTGGTGCGCAGATTAGCTCAATTTTGCAGTAGTTCAAAGCGCGTGACTGCTTATTCCTTGCATACGCAGAAAGAAGACAGAGATTACATATGACTTGTAGAACTATAGACAGGTATAGTAAGAGCAGCGCAACACGCACTGCGAGCACTGATAAGGTATCCAGTATTGTCCGAACAATGTCCACGAAGTCCTGAAGGGTGTCCGGAACGCACTCTAGTATGTCCTATGCCGAAAGCGGAACTGCAGCTTGCTCTGTCGCTGCTGGAGCGCCTCTGGAATTCACAGGTGCCTGCTCTCCGCCAGACATTTCCGTCGGCGCACCGTCATCCTGGATACCTGTGGACATATTCTGGTCTTCCATCGTGCAAGGCTCCTCAACAATGACCGGTTGGGTTGAAGCCGCACTCGCGGTTGAGCAAATGCTCGACCGCCGCGAGCTCTGGTCCGACCCGGACACATCCGCTTGGGATGCATCCGAGTCGGCTCCGAAAGAAAGGCGGAGTTTGCGACGAAGAGTCGTTGTCGTCTTCGTCAATGCAGATGCACTCTTTGAGTTGGGCGAACCAGTACCAGCTGCAATTAACACCGTCAGCCTTGCGCGGCTTCTCAAAGCACAGGAGGGGCTATTCACCTGCACCGCCCTTCTTTTTGGAGTTGAATATGGTCTTGATGGGGTTCTCGTACCGCGTCTCGTAAAACACGCCGGGCAGCATGTTCTCTGGGCAGGCAGGACGGGAATAACGGATAGGCTCATCCGGTTGCCTCCCGCCCCGAATCCGCAAGCTGCTCCTGGGATCTTTCACTTGCTGGCTCTTCTTTCCCGGTTGCGCGCGGCGCTCCGAAGTTGAGGGAGCTGATCTCGGAGGCATCGCCAATTTGTTACGGGGGGCGTGTGTGCGGGTAGATCGTGTGCGGGTAGAGCGTGTGCGGGTAGAGCGTGTGCGGGTAGAGCGCGTGCGGGTAGAGCGCGTGCTATTAGATCTGGTATTGGTGGATCGTGCCCGTGTGGACGATGAGCGTGCAGATATTTGGCGCGGCGTCCGGCGAGCCTTTGTCTTCGTGGGTGCGTGGCTGACGGGAGCCGCAGAAGCGGACGACACACCGGCTGATGACGTCGTGCTGTCCGACAGACGGTCCCCATCCGATGAGGACTGGTCCGAATTCAAACACGAGCTAACGCCTTCGTGACTTGAGCTGGACTCCTCGACAATGGGCGCCGGAAGTTGGTGCTGGGTCAAGCCGCGTTTATGCAGAACTGTCTTGCCCTTGGATGCTATCTGGTTTTTCAGCGTGAGCGGACCGGTTTTCAGAGTCTTTGCGCTGTTTGCGAGGACATGCACGGAGAAGGAGCGAGTCCGCCGAAGCGCGCGGTCTATCTGTTCTGCAGCCTTCATGGGTTGAAGAGCGAACGTCTTAGAGCGCGCAGGTGGCGGAGGCGGCTTCTCGTTTGACGACGGGCTCTGCTGACTTAGCGAAGCTGTGAGGTGTGATACGGGTGGAGGGTGCACGGAGGACTGTTCCTGATTCCCAGGATCGTTCTGGCCGTTGACGACGGACGGCGTCAAATTCGGCTGGCGATATGGCTTTAGAACGATAGTGACGGACACAACGGCCAAGGTGAGACTACATGAGAACAATAACAATGCCTGTGAATGGTGTGAGCGGATGGAGTAAACCGTTTTGTGGAGATACACATACCAATGGCATGCTGTGACCTCCAGCCTCTGGAACGGGTGCGTCAAGCAAAAGAGCAGATAATGACATGTCTGTGTGTGGTTCACTTGTAGGACTGTAGGAGACTGTCGTTGGGTATGGGAGGATGGGTTGGACTTGGGACTTGGGGTATCGATGTTTGATTCGCAATTTGCGCAAAGTTCGCCACCTTATATACATGGTGGTCCTTATGCGGTCAATTATACGGTGAGGTATACCCCCGGTGCATAGCTCTAGGCTAGCGGATATGTATATTCTACCTCAGACTTCGGAATGACGGATGTACTATGGGCCGCATTTTGGAAGAGAGCTGAGAAGCTTGACGGATCTTGCAGGCGGCACGCGGATACCAAGTCGGTCCGATTATATGAGCACATTATATCAGGAATATGGGGTATATATTGCAAGTGTTTATGAGTGCTACCAGTACTGTGAGGTTTTCCCAAGAAAGAATGTCAATTGATCGGCAGGTTGAACTACAACGACTGCCATTTATGGTCGCGGATCGCGGATGTGCACGAGCGCTAATGTGTGCATCGACAGAGACCGGGGGGCAACCTCCGCAAAAAGTTAAGTTTGGGACCCCGGACACCGGCCTAGGGTTGATACTGAGTACGGCGCTTCCCCGAGCAGTTCCCCCTAACAGAGACCCAAGTTTGAGCCGCGAACCTCCTTCTTACTAGGCTCTCTTCATAGTACGTGGTGCGTACCCTCAATAAGGTTCTTCCTTCGCTTTTTTAGAGCCTTCACGCAATTGCAGTTGAAAGTTCTCACGATAGCGGCAGTGCTTGTTTCGTCGGAAGAGGTTTAATTGTTCTTCGAGTTGAATCTAGTACTGACGTCGAGCAAGCAGTGGATGACCTGCGTGAATGCCGGTGGTCGCGACGTCTCCTAGTTAAGACTCAAATAGTCCATCTCAAGATCGCAGATATCCAGCTTTCGGGAGGAAGGCGTACAACTATCTGTGTACGACGCGTTATCTCGAGTGTTGAAGCTAGTGCTCTGAATCCGGAGTGTTCAAATCATCATTTGTATGTTCAGATAACTTCATGGGGCACTATCACGCTCGCGCGGGTGCCATTCGCGAACAGTATCAATGGCGGAGCGCGTAATGCATAGGGCAAGACACGCCAGAACAACTGTTCCGACCAAGGTACCGTTGAGGTGATCCTAAGAGTGTCGTCCGCCCCGTGGGTAGCTTGGGTGTACTCTAATGTCCTATTATGCCTCGCTTACTATGGCTGTCAGATGGTAACGACCTATTGGAAACGAAGACGTCAACATCGCAAAACCTTCTCACCGACGATAAACGGCTGCCCGCACTCTCTCATGGACATATACCGCCTTACGCTGGTCAGTCAGTCTAGTGTAAGTGGTTTTGACTTGTCTACTCACTCACCTTCCTCCGTCGCGACTAACTTGGATGATGTGTTGCCTCTCGCATATCCTATCATCACCGCCAAGGGTCATACTCTCACAGAGGTGCCGATGTGCAAGGGACAGGTCGTCAATACGTCATTGAAAATGTATGCGACAATGACGTGCTCGTGCCCAGGCGCTGACCTCTTTGCACACCAGACTCTCGAAAGTATGGGGTGAAGACGCGGACGTCTGGATTCCGGACAGATTCACTCGTTTTTAAAGGAACAAGCAGACTTGCGTGGGAGTATTTGCATACTTATGAGTCATGAGTGTTTTCTTTTGCCTCCGGGAGTCCAAGGTATATACTGAGCACATGGTAGGGAATCCGCAGGATCCAGTCTGTGCGTAGCAGTCCACTCCGTTTGTTTCTATCCCTGCGTCTAAAACCCTTTTACGATTCAGCTGTTGGTACTCCGAGTCGTGCATGCATTGGCTGGCGTTTCTCGTAAACTGATACTGAGATTTCGATTGTCTACCTTGACGCGGCGCTGATGCATCAGCAGCATCACTCACAGCCTCATCGAGATGCAGGTTCTCGTTGCCGAACTGGTTGGATCCTTTCAATTTGACACGGTCTCGGGCGCGGAGAACGAGCTGCAGTGCGTCTCTTCGGGTGTCACAATGGTCCCTATCATTCGCGACAAGCCGAAAGTCGGCAATGTATTGCGCTTGCGGGTTTCTCTGGCCGACTAATCTGGCCCGACGACATCACTGGCATCACGAACCTTGAAGGTGAAGGCGAAAAGTCGGAATCCGATTAGTTGAGGACGAGGATGGCTGCATAGTACTGATATCTATGTTCCTTCTATTGCATCCCAGGCTTGAGCTCTGGGTTGCGGCTCGTGCCAAGACTACTGAGGGGGAATGGGAACATCTACGCGTATCTTACGCTGTACTGTCTTCGAGCCGGCTGCTCCGGGTGGGTTGTAGACTCTTTTGGGCGTCGATCTCACGGGCATTTTGAGGATTCACTTAGACTGGGTTAGCTAGGAAGTCCGATCCACGTCGGTTGCCTAATCGGGGTGGAATCCGAACGGATGTGCGTTAGCGTGCGTTTGATCGGAGTGCCTCCGAGGGACGCTTGACTCGCGCTCGACTTCATCCTTGCATTGGCTAACCTTGCTATCTACCCCAAGCGCCTCATGAATACTGCCTTGAAACTCAGCGCGCAGCTCCACAATCTGCTACCTCAAGTCACAACCGACATCAGTCTTGGATAGGCGAACTCGGACTCGGGCTCGGAGTCATTGCCCACTGGCAGAGCAAAAACTGATGATGTCCAGACGGCTCCTCCCCCAATCCTTATTAATAACCCTGTGCATTCACTAATAAGATCGTGTGTGTGACCGTCCTGTGGCAATCATGATAGCTGACCACGTACTTTCGTTCCCAGGCTTGCGGACAGGATGCCAACGGCAAGTTCCCCTCAAGCTTCATGTTCACGTTTGTGGTTTCTGTTTCTCCAATGAGACCAGGTATTAACCAAGTAGGATCCCGTTCGATATCATGTCGCCCCAAAACTCCTGAGCGTGGTTCTCTGATGGGTTTCTGTGTCGCTATCGCGGTACTTACCATGAATATGGTGGGACATACTTTACCGCTGTCGAACGGACACTGAAACCTTGACGTCATCCGAGATGCTATACAGGTGACGCATATAGATGAGGGCTCCTCCGAGTCGGGAATCGAAGGTCAAGCCAATTCTCACGTCGGACACGGGCGGCGTTGGCAGGGCCCGGGCGAGCCCCTAGAAAGTTCAGCGGTGTCGACCTTGTCCTCAGCGCGAGTTGAAGTGGATTCTCAATGGAAGTCCCGAAGACTCCAAATGAATGCCGACGGTAGTCCGACACCGGGAACATGCTGGGGTGCTGCCGAGCTGATTCAGATGAGAGTGGTCAAATCGTTAACGAGATGACAGGCTCGATTTGTTGGGTGAAAATCTTATAGGTAGGCAATGGCTCATAGGCATATCGGCCACATCCGAGTCGTAGAGCTGACATGACACGTTGTCAGACTCGTTCGTCTCTATGAGCCTCGACTATATCCTGTCCTGTGAATTGCTACTTTCAGTGTTAGTACTGGAAGGTTGACGACGACGGGCTAGCCGCTAGCGTTTACCCTCGAGGTAATCGTGAGGCTGTCATCCGTCCCCCGGGTGAACTGCGCGTAATGCACTATTATGCTCTTTATCGTGCCATTATCAAATGATGGGCTTCTCTATTCAACGACTTACAGGCCGCAACATCGGGATTCTCCGCGCGTTCTCATGTAGACGAGTGGCCCTTATGCAAGCGAGGTCAATGTGTACGACCCTCTCTCCCTGTATTGGGAGAGCCTTTGAGGACGGTGCTGTCGTATATATAAGTGCGCCCCTCCTGGCTCAGTGGGTAGGCGACCAGCCTTTTCGAAACCCGAAACATCGCATCCCAATCTTCTACTTCATCATGATCGCCAACCTCGCCACCGGTGTAATCTTGATTGCTTTCGTCCGACTCGTCGTCTTGCTCGTGCGTTCGCTTCGGGGCAGCGAAGGGGTGCGCAGCCTCAAAGGCCCCCGTACCAGCTCCCGCTTGCTCGGTGCGCATTCTCCCTTTTCCGAGTTTCGCTTGAAGCCCATTTTTGACGGGAAGGATATGAGTACGACTTGAGCCGACAGGAAGATGTCGGTGGGCTAGAGTCCCAGTGGGTGCGCGAATATGGCCCTACTTGGCGGATCTCCGGCGCCTTCGCGGTAAGAGCGATCGCTCCTCAGCCTGCACTGAAATTGCCTCATTGCCCTCCTTACTCCTCCACCAGACCGACGTCTTGATGACCGCCGACCCCAAGGTATGTCCCCCCAGAGTACCCTCACCTTGACCACCGATATCAGGCCTCCCTGACGGCCGCTATGTCTGCAGGCGCTGCAGCACATCTTCCACAAGTCGGCGTACAACTACGGGAAGCAGGCGTCGCAAAACCATATGGGTTACATCATGTCCGGGCCGAACATAGTGTGGGCGGACGGTGCATCCACACCACAGCTATAGCGGCTGTCTCCAGTTGGGGCTGACAGAGTGTCGTAGGCGAAGTTTACCACCGTCACCGGAAGATCATGAATCCCGCGTTTAGCACCGCGCAGCTCCGGTCTTTTTTGCTGTTGTTCCAGGCGGTGGGGCACAAGGTATGCCAAAGCTCGCTATGCATTATAGTTGTTGAAGAGTTCTGCGGCTCATGATGTGTGACCTACAGCTTTCGGAAAAGTGGAAAGCGGAGCTGGCGTCTCACAAGGAGGTGGAGGTCTTTGTCAATAGGTGGCTCTCCCGCGCTGCGCTCGATATCATTGGGGCAGGTCAGCCCATACATCTGGCTCCCTCATCGGCACCAAAAATGACGTTGCACGAATTCATTAGCCGCGTTTGATTACGACTACAAGGCAATGGACGAAGCTGACGAGAGCGCTTTGGCGAAGGCATACCACGGCATATTGTAATGGACCCTGTGGCACCTCCACTCCGTAGCCCTGACAGTGCTAACCTCCTATACAGCAAGGACGTCAACTTCCGGCTCTCAAAGGCCGAGCTCATCCTCCGGGCGTCGTGGGACTACCTCCCCTTCCCGATCCTCAAGTTGTTCGCATACGTTCCGGCGCGGACGTTCAACCACGTGCGGTACGTGAAGAACCTTTACATGACGTACGGCAAGCAGATCTTGGGGGAGAAGCGCTCTGAGGTGGATGCCGAGAAGCGAGCAGGGGAAAAGGACGTCGTGACCATCCTCGGTACGTCTCACTTCGATTTTGGCCATAACCACTAGTATATCTCGAGCACACGATCAGTCAAGGCGAACGAATCGTCCGACGAGAAGACGCGCCTCAACGAGGAGGAGATCCTCGCGCAGATGTATACGCTGACCCTCGCCGGCCACGAGACCACTGCCACCACGCTCACGTTCCTTCTCTACGAGCTCGCGAAGAATCCCGAGTACCAGGCCCGCATGCGCCAGGAGATCAGGGAGGCTCGTACGCGCGTTTTGGCCCGCGGTGATATAGATTTCACCATGGAAGATTTGGACGGGATGACATTGTGCTTGAACGCGATCAAGGTGTGTCTACCATCCGAACGTCAACTCTTCCCTTGCAACGAACACTCCATAATACGTACACCGCAGGAGACACTCCGGATGCATCCCGTGGTCACGCAGATTCAACGCGTGGCAATGAAGGACGACGTCCTCCCTCTCGCCCATCCGATCGTCACTGACGGCGGCCAAATCGTCACCGCGGTCCCGGTCCGTAAAGGCCAGGTAGTGAACGCGTCCCTCGCCATGTACAACAGGCAAGTCATGCAACTTCCCGCGATGACGATCAAAGCGTTGACGTACTCCGTGACAGGCTTCCCCAGGTATGGGGCGAAGATGCGGGTGTTTGGAATCCCGAGAGGTTCTCCCATATGGACGGAAAGCAGCAGACACACGTTGGCGTCTTTGCAAACCTGTGAGCAATGGCATTTGCCCCGTCATTGCAGGCCTTGACGTGACTGACCCCCGTTGTCCCTATAGGATGTCATTCTGTGCGTGGATGGGCGACGATTCTTGACGCGTGCTTTTGTTACTAACGACCCTCGCTTACCTGTTCGATCAACTAGCTGCCGGGACCCGCGCCTGCCTTGGCTGGCGTTTCGCGTGAGTAAAGTTCGGAGCCCTATGAAATTGGCCTTGACCCACTGATGTCTGGACAACAGAGTCATGGAGATGCAGGTTCTCGTCGCTGAACTGGTGGGAACGTTCCGATTTGACCTCCCCGCTGAATTGGAGAGCGGGATGTTCGAGGTCCTGCGCGGCCCTGCGGGCAACACGATGTTCCCCTTCGTCCGTGGCAAGGTGGAACATGATGGCGCTGTCACGCTTCGTGTCGCTCTCGCAAGCTGATCAGGACCATCAGGGGTAATCACGATAGAAGTGCCGGCGGCGGAGTCTGGATGGAACGGGATAGTACACGAGGATAACCGTGAGATAGTATGTACATCCGAGTTTAGAAACGGAAGACAGGCTCGTGCGAATCGTCCGAGGAGTCATACAGCGTTATATAATGGCAGACAACGACTCTTCCTCATTCTCGCTACGGAAAGGTTCACCATGCCAATTGGTAATCTATAACAAAGGAACTTGAAGTCAAGGTGAAGAATCTCAGGCTCAAGATGCGATATGTGAGCACCCAACGCCAGCCCTTGGCCTCAATTAGTCCAAGTTCTTTGCATCCGTATCTGTCCCCCGACGCCGTAATATGCCATGTATATATGGAATTCTACGGCCAATACGTATGATATATAGAGAGGTACATTCGAGAGTCCGGTGCCGCCCCCACCGAGCCGGAGGTACCTCATGAACATATTTACCGCTAGAGCTGCGTGGCTTGCCCTCTAGCGGGCCAATTCGAGCAAATACAACACCTCATATGGAGATGTGGCGGGCGCACTGCCGTGATCATGACATATGCTGAAGCAGAAGCTGCTCAGGCTGTCATGCTCGCAGGTTATAAGGACGAAGGGAGGCTAAGCGCATTGTCGCGCGACTTCCCTCCCAAATTCCTACTAGCTAGTTCACCGCGCCAGAATCGAAACGCCCTTCGAGGGCCATGCACTACGTCATAGGTACCTCCCCGGCCGTCGCGACTGCAGAAATCGGACCGTGCCTCTTTTTCCACTCACACCGTGATAGACTTCATACCACATCCGACTTGGTCTCTCTCTCTCATTTCCACGCTGGCTTCTACACACACGACTCACTCTCTCATATAGAACAGGCCCAAAGGCTGACAGACTGACGTGTCTCTTGCCTCCACAACCGCCCGCTGTACCTGACACGCGCTCCAGACGACTACCTACCCCTTATTCTCATGCTTGGACGCTCTGCCGCTTACCGGGCACATACCAGCTCGTCATACAGCCTCCCTAACGGTCTCTTTCATCCACTTTGCAACCCTGGCTCGTCGTTTAGCAATCCCCGAACTACCCGAACTAGTCCCGCAGGGGCGCGCCTGTTCTCACCATCATCAGCTTTCGTTCGCTCTCGGCACATAACCACCACCACCACCCTCGCGACGACGCTCTCGCCACTTGCTAGCCCTGCATACTCTGCGCGTATGGCCACTCTCACTGCCCGTCGTCCCCACTCTACCCAGTCGCGGAAAGGCAAGGAGACTGAACACTCCGAGTCGGCTAACCCCTCGCACGACCAGAACCACCATTCGCATGCGCATTCCCACTCGCACTCTCATGGACTCTTCAGCTCGCTGCTGCACAGACATGATCATGCCGAAGAAGGACACACCAAGGACCCAGAGCAGATCGTCCAGGCATTGAAGGGTCAAGGTGAGTACTGCTCCAGCCCACTACGTATATTGTCGCAACTCTGTACTTACTGACTAGTACCAAGGCGACAGAGGAAGCAAAATTACACTCATAGGCTTAGCTTCCAATGTCGTCCTCACCGGTGCGAAAGGCGCGGCAGGCTGGTACATGAACTCCGCCGCCCTCCTCGCCGACGCTGGACACTGTGCGGGTGGTGAGTGCCACCTAAGTATTCTCGCTTGCAGCCCAAGGTTAGCCTGACGCCCATTTGTTCTCAGACCTTTTCGGAGATTTCGTGACCCTCTTCTCCTGGCGGCTTTCCCGCAAACCTCCCAATGAACGCTACCCGTATGGTTACGGCAAGTTCGAGGTGCTCGGTACGACCGTCGTATCCATTCTCCTCACCGGTGGCGCCGTTGGGATTGGCATGCACTCCTATGGGCTCCTACTGGAAGCCCTCTCCTCCGCCTCGACGACGATGGGCCCCGGGGCGCTGCACGACCTCCTCGCACGCGTTCTCGATGTCGCGCAGAGCGTCCCCGCCGTGGTCTCTGAGCACGCGTCCATTCACGCACACTCGCACTCGCACGGAGGCGGACACGGCGGTGCGGGCGTGATGGACCCAAACGCGGCGTGGTTCGCGGGGGTCAGTGTGATAGCGAAGGAATGGCTGTACCGTGCGACGAAGAAGGTCGCGGATGAGGAGCGGAGCCCGGTGCTTCTTGCGAACGCGGTGCATCACCGAAGCGATGGGTTCGGGAGCGCGGTTGCCCTCGTGGCGATCTTGGGTAACTGGTGGTTCCCGCACCTCGCGCTGGACCCGATTGGAGGTGTGTCTTCCCTGCGCGATGTGCACGGTGTCAAGTATGTTGGCTGATTGTGCGACGTACAGGCTTAATCGTGTCGATCCTCATCTTCAAGCAGGGCTGGTCGTTGCTCGTGACCGCTTTTCGGCAAATGACCGACGCAGGCGTGTCTCCTCGCACCAAAGCCGTCCTCCTCGAGGCACTTCAACCCCTCCTCCCCACCCCTTCTTCCCCCTCCTCCACTCCATCACTAACATGTACAACGAGCGTGGAGCTTCTCCGCTTGAGCGACCTGCGCGCGATGCGCACGGGCGCGAACATGTTCGTGGACGTCGTCGCTCACGTGCCTGCGGGGCTCAGCGTCGCGCGCGCGGTGGCAGTTGAGGACCGCATTCGGGATGCCCTGGTGAAAGCGAGGAGAGACGTGAAGGAGGTGAGGGTAAGGTTTAGGCCGGTTGGAGATGTGGAGGGGCTGGAGGGAGAGGCGCGGTGACAGCAGGGAAGATGCAGGGTACGCGGAGTCGGATGTAGGCTATGGATGGTGTGATTATCCGCGAGGGCTGAGTTGTGTCTCACTTCCTCCTTGTGCAATGGCCTGATCTCCCATAGGGAAGACCGCTGGTAGGTGCGAACCCGCGCTCTTTCCTTTCGTCCCGTTTGCGGTCTGCTCGGTCTCGAGTGACTGCCCTAGGTATCCTGGACGCACGCTACTGCGCCGATGGGAGGTATGTCGCCCTGAGTTCGTCCTAGTGACTATATGGTACAGCACGCTTGGCGTCTTGGCGTTTCACGCTCGTAAGTGTCGATCACTCCTTGTTTGCGGGGTCTTTAGGTTGAAGCCGCACGTGACACGTTATGGGCGTGTGTGTGAGAACGAAAACAACAGTCGGGGCAGTGGAGTGTGGATGCGCGCAAGATTGTGATTTCTATCGTGCCTGTCGCGGTGGACTTGGCGAGGGCCACGGTCGTGTCCTGGCCTTTGGTTCGAGAAACAAGGTCGGATATCAGGTGAGCGCAGACCAGCTCCGAACCATAACACACCTGGGAAGACGATTTACACATGTGTTCCTGGTGCGCCGACATTGTGGAATAGCACCGTCTTCGAGTGCGTGCTGATCCACCGTTCACATTCTCTGCTTTTGCACTGCAAAATTCAGCACGCACGCCAAGCACTTTGACAGCGGCGCCCGACTCTTTAACAACACAAAAGCTTATAGAAACCATGAATGAATAGGGCAGCACACCGACCCCTTGGTTACTTCTCTGTGCTCCAGTGCATCGGTGGAGAGTGCGAAGAGTGGACGGGAAGCAGAAAATGGTCCCTCTCCTATTGGCCCAAAGGCTATTGGCCCAAAGGCGCATACAATGACCGAGGCCGTGTTCATACCCGGAATTCCCTAGCATAGGGCAGTAGCAGAGGGTGCAACTTCCACAAATTCGCAAAGAGGCACAGTGGTCCGTGGAGACGAAGGGTGAAGGAACGGGGTATAAGAGTGAAGACAGGTCGACAAGATTCCTCAGAGCACTCCCAGTACTCTTCTCAGGTTCTCGACAGCACCCAATGGATATGGCGTTCAAGGCACTTCTCTCCATCGTCTCACTCTTCGCGGTCCTTCAAGTCTCAAATGGTAAGATCGCCTGCTCAATGTGATACACGTTCCAGAGGCCGCTTGTTGACCACGACCTGCTGTAGCGGCGCTGACGCGCAGAGTTGCCTGTCCGGACGGGAAGAACACGGCAACGAACGCGGCATGCTGCTCGCTCTTCGCGGTGCGCGACGATATCCAGCAGAACCTCTTCCATGGCGGCCAGTGTGGCGAGGACGCGCACGAGTCTCTCCGTATCACCTTCCACGACGCGATTGCCATCTCGCCTGCCCTTGAGGCGCGCGGCCAGTTTGGGTGCGTTCTCATGCGCCTGTCCAAGCTTTTCTACGGGAGGGACGAAACTAACGGGCTGGACGGTAGAGGGGGAGGCGCGGACGGCTCTATAGCCATCTTTTCCGACATTGAGACCAACTTCCAAGCCAACGTCGGTCTCGATGAGATCGTCGCTTTGCAGAAGCCCATTGTTGCCCGCCACAACATCTCGCACGCGGACTTGTGAGCCTGTCGTTACTTAAATACCTGCATGCACTCACATCTTCCTCAAGCATCATGTTCGCCGGTGCCCTCGGTGCATCCAACTGTCCCGGCGCTCCGCGCCTCGACTTCTTTCTCGGGCGTAAAGACGCCACGCGCCCAGCACCCGACGGCCTCGTCCCAGAGCCCTTCGACACCCTCGAAGACGTCTTCGCGCGCCTCAAGGACGCGTCCAACGGCGAGTTCGATGAGATCTTGACCGTGTGGCTGCTCACCGCGCACACCATCGGCGCCTCGGACCACCTGGACGAGTCCATCCCGGGCACACCGTTCGACTCGACGCCGGGCATCTGGGACACGCAGTTCTTTATCGAGACGCAGCTTCGGGGCACGTCCTTCCCCGGCAAGGGCGCGAACGCAAACCACGGCGAGGTGATGTCCCCGCTCAAGGGTGAAATTCGGCTGCAGACGGACCACCTGCTCGCGCGTGACTCGCGCACGGCGTGTGAGTGGCAGTCGTTCGTAAATAACCAGCAGAAGGCGCAGGACATGTTCGCATTTGTATTCCACGACTTGTCGATGCTCGGACAGGACCCGGACAGCCTCATCGACTGCAGCGAGCTGGTGTGTACTGCTGGCTTCGTGGGTTAGCCATAGATATCGATAGACAACCATTTTGCAGATTCCTCAGCCCAAGCCCGTCATTGGAAGGGCCCATTTCCCCGCCGGATTGACCAACAAGGATATCGAACAGGCTGTGAGTCGTCCACGAATTTTTACTTTTCCTCACGAGCTCATGCGATGACCTACTTCGTAGTGTGCCGACACTCCGTTCCCTACACTCCCCACCGACCCTGGCCCGAAGACCACGGTCGCTGCTGTGTGCGTCCATCCTCCTCTCCTTCCGGGCTCGGCCTTCGACTGATGATACCCCAGCCCCCTCAACTCTTAGGTGCTCTCATCCCGTCTCGGTGACGGTTGGTTATTGGTGGGCATTCATTAGTATTTGCTCTTCAGGTTCTGTGGTATCTGTTCCATGTATGCAGGCAATCAAAGCGTGATTCAGATGGCGTCACGTCGTGGAGTATAGCATACTCCCATCTCGTGCGCTGGCCAAGGTCAGACAGCCCTAGGCTCTGGTCACGCGCGAGTCCAAATTCTCTCTGGTGTCCAATCATTTGGACGCGTCGCCTTGAATACGCCTCAGTGCTTTCCCTTGGGTATCCGAAAGAAGGTTGTGCAGGGAACGTGTGGACTCCTTGAACCATTACTGGAGTTGCCGCACGCGGGATGGTCAATATGACAGCCAGAGTCTTACTACGCTGTAGGCTACCCGACGACGACCTCGAGCATAGGCAACTGGTACGCGTCACTCGCTATGACATGGGAATGCTTTGCAATGCAAGTCTGCCCAGGGGCAACGACGGGAACGCCAGCGTTTACAGGGGTGGCTTCATGCGTGCTGGGCAGCGCTGAGTAATTCCACATGGAATTACATATCTGAAGTTCGCACTCTACTTGTTCTACTTATACATGAAAATGTATCCGACTGTCCGGGTCAAGGACGCGTGCGCCGAGAGAAGCTGTCCATACCCCGAAATCGTGCAGGTCACCAACGAGAGTACAAACGGAAGTCCCGTGTTTCAAAGCTATACTTGCTTTAGGAAGCCTTGATCTTCGCCGTGCCAGCCCGCTTAGATGCGATGTCAACGAAGATACTGCCGTCATACACACGCCGCACATCCTCCTTCTTGAGCACACCGTCTTCCGGCCAGAGTAGGATGTATGTCGCCAGCCCTGAATGTGTCGCATACCTCAACGACGTTTGTTGAGGGTAATCGTGAAGTACACCTACATTCGAAGAACGCGCCACCCCAGCCAACAGGGTCCATGATGACGCGCTGGCCCTTCAACGCTTCCCACAGGTCTGTAACGGTGATGCCGTCTCGGCCGTTGCTGTACTTGTTGAAAAAGTCTTCGAACCTATTCGACCATCAACGCTCTGATATATATGGAAGAATCCGGCGAGCACTCACTTTTGCGGTACGAAGCGACCTTCGTTATCGTACGTTCCGGTATCACTCCCGTGCTTGGCCTTGTGCATGTTCGCCACGTAAAGCCGGAAGAACGGGTCCGGGAGCATTCCAGGACAAGTGGGGTAAGAGAAATTGCCATGGATGATCAACATGGAGAGCAGACTGAGGAAGACGCCAAAGCCCAGGGCGTAGAAGCCACGGTAGGTATCCAGAGGCCAGATGATGCCATCCTTATCGGAATCAAAGAAGTCGCAATGCTGCTGGAGGACGGTCTGGTGCGAGTGCTGTTCAGCCCATTCCGGGGAGCCATCAGGCGCAGAGGTAGAGGGCGCTCTGTTGGCTCGTGCGGTTCCTGGAAGATCATGAAAAAACTGGATTGTGATTGTATGCGTTATATAACATACCGGCGTTCGGAAGATGTTTGCGTTCGGCTGGAGTGGGGTTCCAAGGCGGGCGGTCGATAGTGACGCGCACCTCAGGAACGGCGGTCTGTACGACGACGTTGCTGTGTTTGTGGACGCCGTCAGCCATGGCGTTCAATGGGGTCAAAATATGAGGGTAAACTGAGTGTTTGAGAGGGGGAAAGTCGACTGACAGACGCATCGCTCGTCCCATCGCGTATTTATGCGCTTGCTCGTCTCCGGTGACGTCAACATTGCATCCTCTGTCCGAGTCCGTGATTGTAGCTAGTACTTGGTGCAATTAGCACATGCACCTTGTCCCCAATAAAATAAGCTGTCAATCTGATTAATCAGATCACATTCATCTTCAAAGTCATGCTTGAACACGAACGCCAGCGGGGGTGGCGAGAGGTACCATCCTATTTACCTGCTCATTGGGGAAAGACGCTTCCCATATCAAGACATGTTCAAGCGCCCGAGGCTCCTGGGAATCGATGTATAGGCGCCCGTGCTGGTCTCCGCCCTCCTCCTTCTTCCTCTTCTTCCACTCTCCCTTCCCGCTGCTCCGACTGTGGACGCCGTGTCGCTTTTTCTGACCGTTCTGTTGCTCTATTTGATTCGTTTCTATGTTTTCTCGTCACTCGGTCTCAAAAGTTTGCCCATGTGTCGGGGGTCGCTGCTCAACAGGTGTGTGAATAAGCGTCGCACGAATTTCCCTTCGCTCATGTCCATACACCAACAGCTTCCCTTTCGAGCTCTGCGAAAAGAGCATCACGCTGGACAACACATACAAGAGAGTACTCGACAGAACCTCAGACAGCGACAACGTTCGTACTGGCTCTTTCTTGTCAGTCCAGACAAGTCTGATACGTAGAGCAGAGCACAGTCCATTTTCTCCCCCTTCTCGTCAACATGGGACAACGTCTTCGAGGATATCAAGTCTGACGTTGCGCCCCACACACAGCTCACAAATCCCCGTTCTCTCAGGCGTTTAAACCTCAGCTCGCGTGCCAACAAGTCTGTTCGCCCAGAAGCTATCACTGCGAGCGAGACCCAAGTGATCGCCGAGATGTTCACCCAGGTGTTCGAGAACACCACTCAGCACAAGGACGACGCTTCGTCGCCGGGTGCCGTCGGTCTTGGCCGCTCAAGACGTAGCGCGGCGCTTAACAGCGTATACAGCAAGCTGCGCTCGCACTCTCAAAAATTGCGCTGGACGACCGAGGCGGACCAGGAGCTGGACAGGAAGAAAGAAGAAATGGAGTTGTGCGAGACCGATGCGCAGCTCCTGGAATGGGCAATGCGTGAGGTTTTTGGTGAGTTCACGCGTTCGCCCACGCGTCCGCCGGTACTGCCGTCTTCTACTGCCGCCAAACCGGATGTCTCTACCTCCCGAGATGCCCCCCATAACTCCTCTTCACCATCGTCGTCATCATCACCCGCGCCTCCACAGCCAGAAGAGGGTGTCCAGCACCACTCGTCATCATACCCTCACCTTCTTGCGGCTCTCATGCGCACGTTCCGGGAGAAGTACAAGGACCCGCACCTCGCCCTCGCCCTCTTCAACCACGCACGGCACCTCTCCATCGCTTCCTATGTATTCGGCTGCACGACGCCGGCGTACAACGAGCTCATCGAGACGCGCTGGCGCTGCTTCCGTGACTTGCGTTCCGTCGTCGGCCTGCTCGAAGAGATGCGCGTGAATGGGATCGAGATGGATGGCCGGACGCGCCTGCTCGGCGAGCGCATCCGCGGCGAGGTTGGCACGCGCACGTACTGGCAAGAGGAGAACGCGATCGAGTCCGGCGAGGTGCGCGAGCTCCTCCACCGCCTCGAGCGGCTTATCGTCGTCGAGAAGCCGAAGCGGGGCTCCGGCGCGCGCCGCGCGAGCGCAGAGCCGGAGGACAGGCCCGTCGTGCGCAGGCGCAAATGGAACGCGCACATTGAGGAGGAGTGGAAGCGGAATGTGCTCGAGGAGGCGAAGAAGGACACGTACCAGTTCGAGCGGTACGCGCCGCGGAACGTGAAGCAAACGTATGCGCTGGGTGCGTTCGGGCAGCAGGAGAAGCCTGCGTCCTCGGCGATCATGTCCGCTCAGGACAAGCTCAAGAATGCGCTTGCTGCGATGCGGTAAAATGTGTGGAGGCGGTGGGGAAAATACGGTAGTAATTGCTTATTATCCTCCATATATGTAGCGCGCCGGTTGTTCTTCGACGTTCCTGCAAGCTTTACTTCTTCGTTGTTACGCGCGAATTCTTCGCTTGCTACATGCGAATATGATGTGAGAGCCTGGCCGTGGCACTCCAGCACAAACACATTAGAACGTCAAGATGTGCTATTGTCTATGCCATGCAGTAATCATCGTCTACGTGCGTAAGCGGGTGCGTCCACCTGCCATGCGTCGATATTGAGACCGTGACCGTCTCCCGCTCGTGAGTCGTCAGTTCAAGCCCATTATTCAGCGTACATATCGTGTCCTCCTCCGTCCCAAGAAGAGGCCGTGCCGTGAAAAGATTGCGAAACCGAGGCGGCCACACTAGGCTTTCTCGTTCGCGGCCGCGTCTTCGGTGGCGCGGCGCCGCAGCCTGCGCCGTCGCAGGAGTACGATGGACGTAGCGAAGCTCGCGGTGCCGAGGAAGGCCATGAGCTGTCAGCGGTCAGCGTGTGTAGGCAGGGGACAGAGATGCTCGGGCCCGGGTGCCACTCACCCCGCTGAAGAGCGCAGGGCGCCACCAGATGTAGTCGCCGGTGAGCAGCGCGCCGTCGATGGGCGTGCCGACGAGGGTGCCGAAGCCTGGACGAGGCGTGCTGTCAGGGTCTGCAAGTGAAGGGCGGGGTGTTTACGATAGGCGAGACTCACCGCAGAGGGCGAACGCGAGCCCCATGCGCGCGCTGAGGAGGGTGGAGGACGGTCAGCCGGTCGTCGTGAGTGAGTGTATGCGGTGTACGCACCCGAGCTCGGACATGTCGTCCGTCAGGTGCGCGAGGAGCGGAGCCAGCATCGCGATATCTGCCATAGACCCACACCATTCAGTCAGCTCCCGAACGACGGCCGCGGGTAGGCGGGGGAGGGGGCAGCAGCGACTCACATGTGCCCGCAAAGAAGCCGTAGATGATGCCGATGACCACCACGCTGGCGACGCTCGAGAGGCCGATCATGCCGAGGATGAGCACCGCGCAGACGAAGGTGGACACGACGGTGATGTTCTCCACCCCAAGCTTGTTCGCGAAGAACCCGGGCGAGAGACGGCCGAGGAAGCTGCACGCGTTGAGGATGACGAGCTGTCGTGGACGGCGCAAGAGAGGTTAACGATGGCAAATAACTGCGGAGAAAGGCCAAGGACATACCGAATAAAAAGAGAACGTCTTGTCAAGGCCGTGGGTGAGCGCGTCGAGCTGGATGTAGAACAGCGGAAAGTAAAAGCCCAGAGCAAAAACGGTCATTCTGAGTGCGACTTGGTGAGCTCACAAACGCTCTACCTCAGACTTTGCACACGCACCCAATCGCAGTAAAGACGTACGCGCCGTCCTTGACGAACCGCTTCGCCGACGACCACAACGGTGGGGGTGTCCTCACTTGCGTCGTCCGCGTGCGCATTACGACGCATGCGATGAGGAGCAGCCCGGAAATCATGCCCGCGTTGGCCCGCGTCGCGATTGCGAACCCAATCTTGGGGTCGTTGAGCGTGTTGTTCAGCATGATGGGGTGCACGATCGCTCCGAGGGACGAGCCGGACGCGACGATGGTCATTGCGAGTGCGCGTCGTTTGTGGAAATATTGGGAGACGACGGCAACGCTTGGGATGTACATCATCCCTGCGCCGAGGCCTACACCGACTCCTTGACTGAGGAATACCTGCGGAATGTTCAATGAGCGGTATAGCACAAAAGCTAGATTGTGTAGGTTGGCCTCATACCTGGTAATACTGGTCTGGCTTGGCCAACGAGAGCATGAAGAGAGAGAACGCCAAGAGCAGCGAACCACCATACAGCAGGTAGTAGCTACAATAGAGTCCGGTCAATCGTCTCATCAACTCGGTTGGCGAAGCTCCGATGCTCACAAGTATCCGCGGTCATACAAGCGGCCCGCTAGTAGACCAGACGCAATCACTAGGTAGGCGTTGATACTACCAATCCACCTATGGCACCATCATTCACAGTATGCTTTTATATCAGTTGCCTGAGAGGACGTACGAAATTGCAGAGGATGATTCATTGCTCAGATATACTCGAGTGTAAAAGTCTGTTGCCAAGGCTTTTGAGGAATGCAACTTCTGGTAGTTTGTATCTGCACGTACCTTGATACACGCCGTATGAACCGGTGTATCTAACCCGCTCTGTTAGCATGAGCCAGGCACCCATAGAGCCGTACAACTGACCCGAATCCAGTCATTTGAATCAGGAAGCTGATCCAGTGTCGTCAGCTGCTGTGGTTTAGCTTCGTCAAGAACGAGACGTACGCTCCGGCAACCGTGAGCCATCCTGCCCACCCGCCTTCAGGAAAGTCACCTGGTGCAGCGGGAGCCTGCTGGCGATCCGCATTCTCTACTCTGGCTGTGGGAGGCCTGGAGGTGTCGTGGATGGTGGCGGATACCTCCGACTTCTGCACCGAGGCCCTGGAGCTGGCCAGTCCTGGCTTGTTTTCTTCCAACTCGGAGTCTATCACTGAGTCTGGTTGAGGCTGTGACATGATTCCCAGGGACTAAGTATCACGAGACTTGAGCGCTAGTCCAGACCAGTTCACAGGCAGAGTCGTAGAGGCCCTCGCACTGGCCACGGAGAGTGGGCCTTTTGTGCAGACGAACGTAGGATGAGAGTCAGAAAGACTGGGAGGTGTCATGCCATCCATGCATCCGCTGATACATAGCTGATTAACACATTTTCCTTGCTATTGGTGATGAGGAACCGGTCAATCGGACGGCGTCGCTTTCGCCCTGTGATCAACGCTATGAGCCGGGCGCCCGCCTGCCGTTTGCGGCTTCTCCGTCTCCCTCGGCTCATTCCCACGCTCCGAAAGGCTTCAACAACGTTACCTGCGGCCGCACAGGATGCAAATCGCTACACAGGGTACATACGTCACCTACTCAAGCTCGTCGTCGTCGAAGATCGCGGTTTTGGGCTCCCCATCCTCATACACGACCCCGCGATACATTCCTGAACAGTTCAGAGGCATAGCCACTGTGAGTAGATGAACCGCATAAGCTCGATGAGTCCGAGAGTTTCTCCGCGTCCACACTCACCGTTGCCCGCGTTGTCCAAAGCGATCACTCCTCCTATGCCTCCGTCTTGACGTAGCTCCTCCACGCAGGCGAGCGCAGCGGCCGCTAACGGCTCGTGCAGGTACTTCATTCTTCGGCCAATGGTCGACGCGGTGGCTCGGCGGATGAAATACTAAGTAAGCGGATCGGTCAGCTTGGGAGCACCTTGTGCGACAGTCGGGCCACTTGATGACCTGTACTTACATCGCCATCTCCTGTGCCGCTGACGCCTACGGCGACTCGATGACTCTTGCCACTCAGCCGACGCCAGGTCCTCCTGACCCAACCCTTGACCGTCCACTCTTCGGCCCAGAACCCGGCGCCCATAACCGGTGTGTCGCCCACGCGTCCCACGAGCTTGTTGGTCCGACCGCCCGTAGACGTCACGGCTGCGATGCATCCTCGTGTGTCCAGTGCCACCGCGCCTACGGTTCCCGTCGGCAGCTGGTCGAGCGGCACCCCTGGATCACTGCCCTAAATAGAGCAGTCAGCACGAGATAAACGCTCGGAATGCTATGCCCAATACCGCCTGGTTCGCGGCTGCGGGTCATGATATGTATAAGCGGTCAAGGTGACCGAGGAAGGCAGGCCAGCAAGAACCACATGGCACACGGCGAGAGAACTGTAGCACAAACCTCACACCCCGGGTGCGACGGGTAGGGCAGCGGCTCCTCCGGAAGACCAAGCCCGCGTCGGTGTTCCCTCCACCGCGCTTCTGTAAAGAAGTAGCTCTCGTCTACCAGTTCGACGCCCATGTCCGCTCCGAGACTCTCGGCGGCGGCTCCGGAGAACATCGTGTGAGGCGCAGCTGCCGGCGACAGGTATAACGCGCGCGCCAGCTTCGACGGGTTGCGCGCATGCGTGAGGAGGGTAACTCCCACCCCGCGTCGCGTAGGCGGGATGGAGGGATGACTTTCTGGAGGCCGCGACAGCATGATGGATGTTTCAAGCTCGTTCTGCATACGTCATGTGAGATCGATAGAATCTGTTGAGAGAGGGTGTTCGTGTACCTTTCCAGCCACGTTGAATACTGCGCCCTTGCCAGCATTGAACAAAGGGCAATCTGAAAGGCCCACATAGTGATGAGAAAACAACTTCCCATCCTGGCCGCGCACAGTGACACGAACCCTCCATGGAAGACACGGCGGCGACTGCCGCGTCCATCGCCTCCCCGCCCTCGCTCAGGACCGCATATCCTGCCATGAGAGCGCGCGCAAGCGCGGCCTTGTACTGCGCTCGCAGCTCCGGGGTCGACCGCGACCTGTCCATGGTCCCCGCGCCGCCATGAATCACGAGCGTGAACTTGTGCCGGGTCTTGCTGCTGCGATTGCTATCCCCGCGCGTTTGAAGGAGCGGCGTCTTCTCTGGCGTGGACATGGTGCAAGAGCTTAGAAGGTATTGGTGGTACGTGGACAAGCTGCGTGGGCTTACCTCGTCGGTGAGAGGCCCGACGGCGGTCCGCGACTGCAAGCGTCCCCTCATGTTCACGCGGTGCTTATCAGCGACGCATTTCCCTCCGATCATTTTGGCTTGCGTTAAGGCTCGGGCAATGACTGCCCTGACCCAGGTGACTAGCTTCACCGTTCATTCGTTCGTTGTTGTATATCGAGCAGCGATGAACCAACGCCCACGCGATATCGTGGTTAGACGTCGAGTCCGAGGTCGCGAGCCATCATCGATCATCGGTACTGTATAGTGAGGTACACGAGGACCCCCGATTATAGGTGGGGAGCCATGAGGATAATCCGTACTAATTTGACCCTCGAGACCCAGGAGGCTTGGGGAAAATTCGTACCCAAAATGCCTCTTTCCGGCCGTAAGGCCGGAGGAAAAAAATCCGTACCTAAGCCTCGCCTCGAGTCGGATGTTTGAGGGCAAATCCGTACCTAGAATCGCCAATTGGCCCGAGGTGCAGTGGGAGACACGTCGAAGCGCTCGCCAACGGGTAAGCGCCCAAAATGCTTGATTTTCGTCCGTACCATAGTGCCCGGCCGCAGGCCGGGCCAGAGGAAAATTCGTACTTTTTCAGCCCAAAAGCTCGAATTTTGGTTCGTACCGAAAGGCCGAAAGTGGAAAAAAATCTCCTCAGGCCTATTCACCTATAATCGGGGGTCCTGGTACACGGCGGGCAAAGCGTGGTGTTGTTCCTGACCGGAGCAGGACAAAAGAGCTTGTGAAAGGCTTGATCAAGGTAACTTTTCACAAGCCTTTTACATCCTTTCGAGGCTTTTCCCTGGAAATTTACCTTGAACAGGCATTTCACTGGCCTGTTACGGGGTCGAATAATTCGCGGTGCCCGCCGTGGTAGTCCCAGTGCAGATTCAACCACTATGTCACAGGCGTGACACTGCTCAAGTCTCGCCTTTTGCCCGCTCGATATAATCCCTCAGGGGTCCAATGCATTCAAGAACCTCAAAACACACGTAGTACGAGCTTTCGCAAGGAAGCTGGATAGGTTTTAGGAGCCGAAGAGGCCAGGATCCAGCGGAAGGCTATCACGTGATGATCACGTGATGTGGTCGAGTCTGCTACTAGCACTACAGGGATTGGCCATGGGCCGTTTTCATCCGCTGAAAAGGTGAGGCAAGGAGTAGCCCTTGCCACGCATTTTCTGCTAAACAGCACGTGTAGGGGCAAAGGATTACACTTTCAACGCCTTTTCTTCGATTTTTTTTGCCATAATTGCCTTTGCCTCGCCTATTCAGCGGCTTTAAATGTCCTAATCCCTGTAGTGTAGACCGTACCCAGAAACGGGACGGAGGGTCCGTGACACTAGAAACATCGGGTTTTTTGGACGCGTCTTACATGGCGATGAAAGAGCATATCTAGCCCGTAATATGGATCAGAAGTACAAGCCTCGCGGGCGTTCCGTTAAGGCCATATCCAATGTGCTCAGACATGCCAATCTAGTGTCCGGCTTGTGAAACAAGGTATAGGGCTTGTCAGTGCTTGGCCATGTACGCATCCCATTCGGGCTTCGGCAAATGCTACCCGCCGTTATCAGTTGTGCATGACTATTGAGGCACTTGGCCACACATGCCATGGCATCGAACAGCATGTGTAGACGTCTAGCGTTCCATGAGCTCTGCAAGCCTGTCACACAAGCTGGCGGGCGCACAAGTCTTGGCATTACCTACAATTTGGTTCAATTGGGTAGACAGGCTGCGGGACCACACAGATGCTTATCGGTTCTGGTAGGACTTGCCGGCGAGGAGCAGGATTTGTTTCGCCCTGTAAGGTCTTGTACTTGTTATCAAGCTGTATTGATCCGGCCTAATATTGCAAACCAGCCATTCGCATTCTGACCGGCACGCCAACCGTAGCATGAAAAGAGAACCGTGGGCATTCGCGATCACATCAGGCTACAAATCGAGAAGCAGACCCGCTACTACTGCTTGGTGCCAACATTGTCCCTAGGCGCCTCCTCCTCATCATTCCCAACGCTCGGCGCTTGGGCCAACGCGGCTTGCTTGCGCCGCGCTTCCCGCATCTGCTCGAGTCCGTGATTTAGTGTGCTTTGATGAGCATGACGGGCCGGGAACACCTGACTATGATGTCAGAAGTGTCAGTAGGTATGCGAGTATCAATTTCAATGACATACCGGTTCCACCACGAAAGGAGAGCCTGATGTTCAACGGTGAACACTGGTTCCTCAAACCAGTCACGGATTGCGTTGTAGAGTCCAAGTGCGTCACAAGTTTTCTGGGTTTTGCTGAACACGGCACTCTCAGAGAGCGCAAAGAACAGCTACAGGGGAGGTTTAGTTGCCAGGTCTACACAAGAACACACTGGGTACATACCTGTGCAGCGGCGTAGGCAATAGATGCTGGAGTCACCTCCGTCATGCCAAAGATCGCTGCATTTCCACACCGCGTTGAACGCGCAGAGGTGGGAGCCACTGTGTCACCCTTTGCCGACGAAGGCGAGGTGAATATATGGCAGTATGTCTATAGCATATTGAGCGTTCAGCGGTTATGAGCGTACACACCACTTACACGTAGCAGGTATTTGCCCTGAAGGAAGCCTACCCAAGGAAGGTCGGAATTGAATATTCCTGCATAGAGGAAGCTTGGCCAGTGGGACCCATTGACTAGGTTACCGTCGATCTTGGCAGTACTGTTCAGTAACTCCGTCCGCACACTAGAAATCATGTAAGCGACCATCGAACGTGAGACCAGATGTGAATGGTGTACTTCTCGTCAGTCCAGTCCAGTATCGTGGGACAGAGCAGACGGCCGGTGATAGGATTACGGAAGCCTCGACCTACCTTGACCTCGCGATCAAGGTCTTTGGCATCATCGTCTCCACGGAAGTCCTTCTTCAACCAGTCGATGACGGCTCCCCGGAGGGAGCTCGTGTCATCAGACTTGGCCCCGCTTGCTCCTTGCGAGAGCTGTGTGAGATTGTTCGCCATGAGCGAAAATGGCGAAGAAGTCGTATCATATACATACGCAATTGGCAAAGTTATCGAGCCACTTCTGGACATCTTGAGGGCTCGCATCGTCCTTCTCGAGTATGATGGTGAAGGTAGGGACCAATTTGATTAACATCTGGAAGGAGCTATAATGCCGGTTCTCGCTGAATGGCATAGTCAGTCATGTACACCAGGGTCCGGAGAATAGGTTAGCGTACAGGGCAGAGTAGCCATTCTCATTGGCATCCGGATCACGCAAGAGCCCAGCGGTTATGATGGTGCTGGGTAGCGTAAACATCTCAATGGCTCGGACATAGTGGCGACCGAAGTGTGTGAAGGGCGATTCCTCATGCTTGGTCTTGGGCTTGCGGCGGCCAGAGGGGGTAAGCTCGGGCTCGCTTGGAAGCGGTCGTTTCGGGGTTGGGGAGGTGGTCGGCGTTGGAGAGGCAGAGCTGGAGGGTGACGGAGGAGCGGAGCTGGACATAGCGAGGCAGGGAGGGCAGTACAACCGCAAGGGGGAGGTTGATAGACTTGCACGCACTTGGGGTTTCTTTAATACCTTGTCTCCGTGTGCTGAGTGTCTCCGCTGAATATGCTCGGGAGTACGTCAAAGACCAAGTCCACTTGCCTGCAAAGTCAGCCGACAGCCCGAGGTTCAATCTTGCACCTTGTTGTTTAATAGACAGCACGTATCAGTATCCAAAAAGAGACTAAGGCAACTTTAGATAGCTATTGTCGAGCAAGGCCTGTTGCATACCCAAAGTGGTAGAGAAGGGTACACTCGGAATCACCGTGCGTGCCAGGAAAGCGCGCTCTCGGCACATAGTAGGCGCCAATTGACATGTGCTCTTTCAGGCAGGTGTACTCACCGCTGGGCGCCTAATACAGGATGAACACTGGGCACGATATATGAGTACCCGACGTTTGGGGAAGGGTTACAGCGAGGTATATGGATAGTCATAATCACAGTGATTAGTGTGGTCCACAACAGCAGAGTAGCGCAGTCAGCCCGGCAGTACATCTCTCGAAAACATTGACTATATAAACAGTGCAGACTGGAACATGGAGTAGGTTGTAGACGCAAGGGTACTGAAATCCGACGTGAGAGAGGTGCATACACATTCTTCTTCATAAGAACTTACCTGTTTCAAAGCATTTCATCCACGGGTTCATCACCCGGCTCGTCGGAGTCTATATCTGTATCTCTGTCTGACCCGGAGGTATCTGGTTCTTGCGCGTCACCCTCTTCCCAGGCATTGCTCGAAATTGATGGCATTGATGTCATAATCTCGTCTTCAGTTTCGGAAAGGCGTCCAACAGGGAGTGGAGGTGGAACTTGACCATCTTGGTACATAGAACGGTGCCCAACTCCTCCCCCGAGGTATCGCATCAGCATATCGCGGTCCGCAAAGCTATACAGATGCTGAATGATTAGGCAATATAATCACAGAGGTCATTGGAACGCACCGATTGACATAGTAGCGCTCCCAATCATCAGATTCACCAGACGGTCTTGCTATCTTTGACCATCCCAGCAGCCTAGTAGTACGCCCTTCTGCAAAAGCCGGTATCAGGTGGCATGCCCGAACAACGTCCTCCGGATTGACAAATCCAAACGCCTCCGAGTCGGTTTCTGGGACAAAGCCAACCTGCTCCAATCGACGATGCGCCCAACCAGCTGACCACTCAGGGTCATGACCAAACCATCGCACGAACAAGAACTCCATGCGTTTGGGTAACACATTCACTCCATCGCGTAGGTTGATAATGTTAGCATGGTAAATGCCAAGGACTTGTGCATACCAGAAAAGGCAGCGCTCAGTCGGCCGACCTTCAGAGCCAGGATCGAAGAATCCGTCCTCGTCTTCATGAGCAAGCAGCATGATGTTGCATCGCTCAGTTGATGGGTTGATGACATCCTGTCCGCGTCTTACATCGTATGTTGTGTAGTTGATACGGAGAAGCTGGTGGCTGTAGATTCGGTCGTGTTCAATCAGCAAGTTGCGCCGATCACTTTCGGTGAAGACGGTGTCAGAGCCGCGTCCGTGCTCGACTCGACCAAGAAGGTGGTTCTGGAGCTTGGGTATGAAGTCCTGACCATTACGACACATTCAATCAGCTCGTCACGACTCGTCGATGTATCGAGGCATGGCAGCAATGACTATACCTTGAGAGCACGGTCAGCCTGATTGCGGTGCACGTAATGGGGCAGATATATGTGATTGTTTTGCGATTTTGCAATGTGGTGGTGATCAGAGGCAGGGAAAGCCTCAAGGTCTTCTGCGGAGCACAAATCAGCCTGCAGGCGAGACGCTGGGGCATTCGCCACTCGTGGGTGTTGGTCCGAGTTAGATATAGGGTGCTCAGAGCGAGGCTTGGGGCTCACGGTTGGCATCTTTGTGAGTTCATGAGTGATCCGGTTGAGATGGGCTTCTCGCCGCTCAATCTGAGCCAGCTCGCGTGTATAACTGTGTTTGCTTGTCCTTTCGAATCGTCGCTTGACACGGCGGTGCTCCAATTCACCCTGAAGAGGCCGGTTAGCGCTGCACATGTTATACTTGCACTAGTAGTAATTGCCCGTTACGTCGGCATGTAACTCACGTTCCGAGTAGTGTACGAATCTTGCGTACCGATTGTCCTGATAGACGGGGTATAATCACCTAGCGAATGGTGCTTATATGTGTTGAGGTTGTACTCTTTTCGCCTTGCTGTCACCGTGCCAGCGGAGGACCCGCCGACGTTCTGTTGATTTACACGGGTCCCTGAGTTGGAGGTAGTTGCCGCAGTTGAAGTAAGCCTGTAAACGTACAATGTCAGTCAGGATGACAGTGCGTCGCGGTACCGAGCCTGAGCACGTACGAATCAGAGTTTCCAACAGGCTTGCGAGTCTGCCTTCGCATGCGGGCTGCAGTCTCCTTTGGAAGTTCGACGGTATGGTATGCTGTGCAAGTGACTCGTTTGAAGAGACGGAGAGCTTTGCCATACTCCACAAGAACAGCGTCCGAGATCGAAGTCGTCGCTTCTGTGTGAAGCTGCAGCTTATGCAAGCCATGCAACTCTGCAGAGAGGAATACAACGTCGAGGATGATCGTGTTGTGTGGTTCGGGGAGTAGGCGGTCCACAGGCGGGATGAAGCACTTCAGAGTAGCAGTGCATCAGTCTCCTGATTCATGGTACACAGCCTAAGGTGTCACGCACCTGCAGTGAGTCCTCGAAGTCATGCGCAGCAAACTGTTTCATCTCGGACATGTTAGCACTGAAGCGACGAATGGCATCACGACCAAACGTTGGGACTTTACGGAAGCTGTCACAGAGCTATCAGATGATCGCTCCCAAGGAGCGCGACTGTTGGAAAGACTGGAGGTCAACGTACCGAGCATTGAACTCCCGTGAGGCCCCGCCCTTAGCTGCATGGAGAATGCGCACAATGTGTGTCATCAAGCCTTTCCATACTCCCAATTCCCACTCGTGCATGAAGTCAGGCACGAAGAGCGAATGAAAATTCGGAAGGATGTGGGGACCAAGACGCTCCGAGAAAGCGTTCTATTGGCCCGGGTCTGTTAGTACATAGATTGACGACGTGTAGGTTCAACATACCAGCGTTGGGACAAGTGACTGTGGCTTCAATATGGCCTCCACTGCAGTCGAGTTGACGCCTAAGCCCTTTTTCATAATGAAGTCGCGAGCCTGCTGAACAATTGCTTTTCGGACGTCATCATCAACACGTGCCTTACGGTCACGTATGACCTGGTCGCGGGACGTGCCAAGCTCGCAAATATGGTCCTTTGGAACAAGGCACCGAGGACAAGGGCAGTTACCCATATCACGGATTGTCGCCAGCAGGACTCTGCACGTTGAACCATGACTCTGTTAGTACATCATTTGCTGAGGTGTCAACGACAGCGATCACTCACTTCTCTGGGTAATCAGCGGAATATGTGAAGAAGCGAATATAGAGACGGCGGGTTACGCCGTCGTAGCATTTGACCACAATTCCATGTCGGCAGGCCTCTACGAACTTGTCGCTCAAAAGGAGTCGCCAAATTGCCTGAACCAACTCGCGCCGGCAATGCGTGAGGAGGTGGTCAATACCCTCCTTCTGCAAGAATTGGTGGATGAAATCATGGATCTCGGCAGGCAGCTAGAAAAATATGCTTGGATATCAGCATCTAGAGCGCAATGATGCATTCGCGAGGTGATCGTACCTTTGGGATGTATGCTACGTGCTGGCTAGCATTCGATGAAGGTTGCGCACGGGTGTACTTTGATTGGTTGCCAAACTGTGCGTAGATGGGCCATAGTGATGCATCGCCGAAGTCTGCAAGGTGGGTCGAATCTGACCACGGCATGAGTGCTATAATCGCTCGTGGCAGGTTGCATCCAGGCTCTCTCGGCGAGCGCTGCAGCTCAGCGTCTGCATCGCGAAACACTTTCGATGCATAGAGCTCGCCATACACTTCTTGTTCTACTGGAAGCGGCCCAGGAGTCGCAGCGGGGGGTTGCCACAGCAGTCGGAAGGGATGGTAATGGAATCGCGCGGAGAGGTGGCTCTCGCATACAGCCTTGACAACCTCTTCCAAGGGACGAAACACCAGGCCGCGCACGGTGAAGTCGCGTGGTGGGGAATCTTTCGCGAATGGTACAGAGATAGTGACATCAGCATGATGCCACCCGTCGGCGGTGGGGAAGATGGAGAGCGACCCATTTCCAAGCTCCTTGTCGATCTTTGCCCAGTTGGCGTTACGTAAGTCCTCTGGAACGAAATCCTTGTGGAGGATCACGTTGTTGACCAAGTCATCACGATCGGACGTCGATTTCGTACGAGAATCGTTCCAGTACCAGTTTCCAAGCAGATATGTTGACATGTTGGGGTACGGCGCAATGAGAGCGGAACGGTCAACAGAAACAGGAACGGCAGCGCTATGGGGAGGCACTTGAGATCCCACAGACGTCAAATCAGCACTTGACGAGTCGCTTTCGACAAGATCCTCGATGGGAAGCTCGTCGTCTGGATCTATCGTTGGCAACTCTCCGATATACTCGCGTACAAGTCCAAAGCGATTGGGCTTCGTCCGGAAGACAGGTAGAGGAGGAGAAGCAGGAGGAGAAGGGGCGTGAGCGGCAGTTTGGAGTGCAGTGGGCTGCGCTGATGGTGAATCTGCTCCGAGTCTGTGCGCCTGTGTTGACAGGTCTACGGCTACGCCATCTGCGGGTATATTTGCTGAGTCCGACGGTAATGGAGATGGTAGACGATGTGGGGGAAGGGGAGAAGGTCCATGAGGAACAAGATCTTGATAGCGCGCTGGCAATCTCATGCGGTTGGCACGCACTGGTCGTCGTCCGCTATGATGCGAGGAACCCATGTCTTCTAGCGAGGCCAGCGGTGGTGCAAGCTCCTCAATGATAATAGCTGCCCCGTGGCTGATCTCGGCTGATGCAGCACTCATATCCTGTGGACAATCAAGCACTCAATGTTGAGTAGTGAAAGGCGTGGATAGTCACGATCGTCAGCGCACCTGTCTACCACTTGACTCTGCTTCCTCCGCAACGTTTTGGCTCACGCGCTGTTCATCGCGCTTCCTCTTGCGCATCCTCCCTCCGAAACTGAAGCCACTGGTACGGAATTGTACGACCGCATTGACTTGATTTGAGTGATAGAGGTCACAGACGCTTTGATGCCGTGCAAGGCCAGACCTATCCTTGCAGACCTTATTGCAGATACAGACGAAATCCATGAGATTAGCCGACAAGAGATTTACAAGGTAGGAGACCCTAGGACAGGAAGATGGGGAACAGACAGAAGGCTACCAAACGCAGATCATCCGAGTCGAAGACGAAGACAGATTCAATGTGTAGTCTTACGCCATTGCCGGACAGGCCGGATCGATCGAGATAGCACATGATAGTGCATTCCGATGACAGCGATAACCGATCTGAACATCGCGCAGTCAGTCACTGTAAGCCTGCTCGCGGCGAGCAACGAAATAGACTACAACATTCATGCAGTCTTCTAGTCCATCCGACGTCTCTTGATGGGACGCGGTTCAGGGTAGACGAGCACCTGAGACTCTTCGTTTGGATCGAGATATGGTTCAAAGACGTCGTCTTCACGTTCTTGGTCCAGCTCATGTTCGAGATCATGCACCCGCTCCTCGAAGATTGAGCACAGTCGCCGCAAATACTGCAGCCGCTCCTCGAGCGACATCACTCGTCGTTGGCTCCGCGCGAGGCGGATCTGAAGCTCTTGTACCTGTGCAGAACAGGCAGAATTAGCGGTCACCTCCATACCAGTGGCCACTGGCGGAGGCGCACTAGACGAGGCTATTGACATATGATCAACAGAGTGATACTTGACAAAAATAGATGTGGCCTACCCGAGGCTGACCATGGTCCTCGTTCTTCCGAGTCATTGGCCGCAAGAGTGGCATCACCCGCGCGTACGGCTTCAGCTACGCCTTCATGAATGTCTGGTATGTCATAAGAGGAGGGTCAGCATGTGCATTGTACTCAGCGAGATCTGTCGCATACCAGATCGCTGGACTTGTTCGAGATTACGCACGAACTGTGAATCGCTCGTCTGAGAGTCCAAGGCCCCTCCAATCCCAAATTGCCTATCGTTCGCGAAGTCCCAATTCTTCAGATGTACTCGCCGCCGAGAGCGCTGGGGTACGTACCGAGCTATGAGAAGGCGCGACTGGTTGGATTGGCGTAGCCGCGACTGGGCTCGCTGCGCATCTGGTGCTAGGCAGGATCGTGCATCTTCGTCCATACACTCATCAACATCTACATCAAAGATACCCTCATGAGCACGTCTGCGACCGGTGTCAATCGTGGTCGCAGGACGGACGGTACCTTGTGTATACGGCAGTTGTGACCTCGGTAGGCTCATAGTCGTCCGACTCGGAGGAGCCAGCGAGTGAAGGTGACTGATGTCGCCGGCGTGTCATTATGGCAGGACAGGAATGGTGGGTGTCCGCTATATTTGTAGACTCGGACAACGCTGGCAAGACTCAAAGCGGTCGCAATGTCGCAATCGAAGTAAACGAGGATCCAGTGCAGGCGGACTCGCCGGCTCTCTCGTATCGTCTTCGGATTGCGGGCGCGGCGGCGGCGATCGACTCGGATGGGTCACGCAACTCTACACGCGTTATCCCAGTGTCTGTTGATCCCAAACATGACCAGGAGCTGCCAAGTAGCCATATGCTATGGATACAACTAGATTGACATATGTGTGATCTGGCAGAGTGTCAGCAACTTACCAGAACAGATAGTGGCGCGGTAACCCTCATACATTCCTTGTAGGCGTCCGAAACGTTGGCGCCCCTATGATACGCATGTCGACTGCTGTGATAAGGAGTACAAGCGCATGTCCGATGTCCCAAGAGGGTTGACTGGTAGGAATGGACATGTCGAGCGCAACAAGGGGTTGGGAGACATCATAGCCCACACTGACCCAGGCGTGAACCTGCGAACGCGATGCCAGGATGATCGCGCGCTTATACAGCCACATAAATCAATACAATCCCACGCCTGATCTGAGAGCGCTGACAAGGCTTGCCGGGTCATAGCAGTCCGCGACGAAAAACCCGATGAACGAGATGTCCCGTTATAGCAACTTGCTCTGGACTCAGAGAGCTCTGAATTCCTCACAGATGACTATGTAGGCTTCTCAAGATGCTGCCTGTAGAAAGACCAACGCCCTCAACCGATCGCAATGTGTTCATCTCCTCAGCTCCTCGCTCCGCGAATGCGACCAGGAGACGAGAGTTTTGACTGTCCGCAAGCACCTTGAGACGCACACTCTTGTCATATCTAAGGAGGTCGGGTGGACATATCCGACCTCGAAGACAAGCGAAGGCTGCTCGCAGAGGGAAACAACGGCACCACGTCTTGGAAAAGAAGCTAGCGGGGCTCGCAGAGCGACTGGAGCGCGTCGAGAAGTTGTTGGAGTCACTCGCCTTACCGCACGCTGCGTGAAGCATACTGATGTGCCTGATGTCAATCGTCGCTACTGAATGACCTGTAGTGTATGCATACAACGGGGAAAGTCGAGCTGCGAATGTG
>CCBP010000462.1:138477-150232 GCA_000765035.1 Trametes cinnabarina
TATGTCGGTGTCACGTTCTGAAGAACCATAACGCATCTAGCTCGCACTATGCTTGAGGTCGTCCATCCTCCTCCCGACATCCTCGATGCGATCCTCGAGTTCACGCACATTACCCTTCACGAGCGTCTCGTTTTCCGCTAGGCTCTTCTCCACCCCTTCGACCGCACGCTGGAGTTCTTCAAGAGCAGCATGTGTGCGGCGCTGTTCCTCCTCGAGACTCTCGAGTGTCTTCTCGAAACCTGCTGCAGAAGTGTGCAACGCCGAGAGCGTCCGAAGACGCGTCAGGATATGCGGGATATGAGGCAGAAGCGGCGCCAAGCGAGAGAGCACCGGTGCTAGCTGCTCCTGCATGGCTACGGATGACGCGGTAGGCGTGGCAGGCGCGGCCGAAGCGGATGGAGAGGACGCAGATTGGCCCTGCGCAGACGGATGTTGTGCACCTCGCCGTTGAGAAGCGCTGTGAGCTTGGTTATTCGCACTAGACGTGCGCTCGAGCTCCGCGTTCAGCAGTTTGATGCGCCGTGAAATGGAATCGATGTGACGCGGTTGGGTGAGCAATGTGAGCTGAGCGTTAAGCCGAGTGAGGAGCGGGAGCAGAGGCGGTGGCAATGGTGACGACTGGGAAACAATCAGTATCGCACCCTGCAATACGGCGAGCTCAGCACCTACTTCGTCGAGCGCGGCACTCGATGATCCCACAACCTTCTCCAGCTCGCCTACGCGACGATCCATCTCCGCAATGTCGCGTACTTCCGGCACCTTCACCTTCGTCGTCCCGGTTGCAGGCTGTCCCTCTTTCGCGCCTTCCTCGGGCTTCCTCCCGGAGTCCTGCGCCGCCTTTGTTTCGTGCACAGCGTCCTCGGCATCGGACTCCCCCAGCACTACGCTGACGAGTTTCCCCCTGCCCTCGCGAGCCTTGCTGATTTTCTCGATGCGGCGCTTTACGTCCACCATACCACGAATGAGCTCGCCGGGGTCCGCATGCCCTGCCTCCTGTTCCTTGCGCAAGAGCGGATTCGTAGGGTCGGATAGTTCCGTCTCGAGCGCAGCCACCTCCGCTTGGAGCAGTCGTAGTCTTTGTGACAGAGAGACAGAATGGTGTGTCGGTGACGCGGGCCTGGATTCTTCGCCGGGTGATGGGGACGGAGGGTAGACGTACTGGACCTTAGGGCGGTGGTGCTCTGTCCGCACAATCCGGGCATGGATACATGGTATTCAGAGCAATGAAGACGACGGGGAACGTACTCTTCTCAGCCCTTCGGAACTTCTTAGTTGCTTCCTCAGGATCTACACTGCTTGCGTCGAGCTCTTCGCGGCCCGAGGCCTCACCAGCCTTCCCGCGTGCATATCCCCTAGCCGGAGCATTTGCTTCGTCCTCACTCGAGTCGCCTTTCTACCAAGACGCGTAAATGAAATGCGTAGATCGTATGGGGAATGACTGACGCTATCCTGCGCGGTCGGGAAGACATCTTCGGTCTCATAGACGTCTGGAGCTGTGTCCTGTAGCCATCGACATTAATGGCGTAATCATCCGGAGAAAAAGGGATACATACAATATCCGGCAGATTGGCATACTTAGTAGCACTCATCACGAGAGCGAACAGGTATCAAGGGAGTCTCAATGAGGAAGGGTATATCAGAGAGAAGGGAAAGAGCAAGACGGTGTCTGGCCGTAGACGCGCTGAATTCTGAAGGATCTCTCTCTGACTAGGGGAATCAAAAAGCGTCACCTGAGCGATTCGAACACTCGCGGGCAAAGCCCAACCGCTTTGCAGCTGGAATAGCAGGCGATCCCGTTAACCACTCCGGCAAGGTGACTCTGAGAACTACCCCCACTACAATGCACATAAACAAAAGAGCAAACGGCGGGGATGTCTTCCTAGACGCTCCTCTACAGTATTGTCCCAATGTCTGTCGCTCGACCGAGACATTTTCCTTTCCTTCTATTCCAATCTATTGCCATGGAGAAGCAGGTAGAGTGCGCGTACAGCCAAGACAAGTACAATGTTGCTAGGACCGGTCGGAGTCGTCAGGACCACAGGACGAGCAGAAACAGCAGCACCACTGCCACGGTGACAGTACACATCCATGTACGATGATCGCCCAGCGGGTCCACCGGATCGTATCATGTTACCATCTTCGGACCCTAGTTACTCTTGAAACTTGCGTCCCATCTCGCGCTCGATCGCCCATCGGACGGCCTCTTCCACGTCGTCGGCGATATAGGTCGGCTGGTGCGTTGGCGGGCCGCGCGCGGGGTCGTATACGCCAGTACGTACAAGGATGGAGGGCCAGCCTGCACCGTTCGCACCGGCGATATCTGAAGCGTCACTTAGCTATGGTCATTTGACTGCCGTTTGATTAAAGAGCATACCAGATTCCGGGTTGTCTGCATGGCGATGGTCAACGAATAAATGAACTCGTCTCTTTGTATGAGTATTAAGACGTACCTCCCACCATGTACCTGAAACGATGCATATGCATCAGCCAGCTGTCGCTTGCAAGCACGGTTATATATTCTACTTACACTGTAGGCAGCCGCTCTACGTGCCCACCTTGTAGCTCTTCCAGCCTATCCTTGAGCACCTTCTCTGCAAATCTGTACGTGGCGGTCGTCGGCTTGCCGTACTGCACGTACGGGTAGGTCTTGCCAACCAATGCCTATTCGTCCAGGTCAGAGTTCTGTCAGCGAGTGCAAACCAAAGCATGAAGGACGGTCAATGCCAGACCTTGTACACAGCCTGGAACGCTTCTCTAAACGCACCCTGGCCGAGCCTCGGCTGTGGGAAGTCAGACTTCCAGAGAAGATCGGGGTTGCAAAACACAAGCTCTATAGGTACTTCGGACGCCTCAATACCGTTGCTTGAACGATGATGCGGGAGAGGCTGCTGCTCAGCAGGCGGCGGTGTGTCCAGGTAGCGTCCGCCAATGATCCCGCGAGCGCGGATGAGATCGATGACGATTTGTATGTCGAGCGACCAGTTACGCGGGTCGTGGAAGACAAATATCGCAGATATGGGAGTCTGGGAGAAGTCTACCGGCTTCAAGCGAAGCGACCGGCTCAGTGGGCGTGGGCCAGAACTGAGCACAGACGACAAACCTTGGCAGATGCACGTTCTTCGGGCGTGAGATCGTGGAAGGGCCAGACCCTGCACTGGTAAGCAATGCTGCCCGTCAAAGCACTGGCTGGGTCTCTTACTCTGGTTTCCAAGCGAGGACGTCGAGGGTGGTGTACGCCTTCTTGAAGCCATACCTACGATCTCTTTAAGTCCCAGCGAATAGAAGATGTACGAGATACGACAGACCCTTCAGCCACTTTACGCACTGTGTCGTTACGACCACCGAGGACCAGGACAGGCTTGTCTGCGTACTTGTGCACGACAGACTTCAGGATAGTATGTGCCTGGACAATTTGGTTGCTATGAATCTTGAGAATATTAGTTCTACAGTCAATTCAGCTGCCTCAAAAATCTGAAAGCATACCTCGACGCCGAGTTGCGAACTCAGCTTGTGTCTTCGTGCTTCTTCTCCGACACCACCGCCGTTTGTGAGCTGGATGGTCCGAAGTTAGTGTTACACAGAGCCGGCCACGATGGATTAGAACTAACTAGTATGAAAGAAATCTTGCTTGCAGGCGGACTTGAGTGATGATCTGACCATGGGGACAGACGCGACTTACACTCTCATGGGGTTTGCTCCGTTGAGCATGTCCAGGGCGCGTCTAGCAGCAGGAATGGTATGTGGTCCTCGTAGGAGAACGCCATCCTGAAGAAGCATCAGCATGCACTATCAGAGTAGTATGTAACCAAACTACTCTCACTATATCGAAGGTGAAGGCGAGCGGAGGCAAATTGCGTTGCGATGACGGGTGGTCTGAGCAGGTCCTCAGTTGATTGCTGATGTTGCATGTCCACGACGTGATATATACCTTGATAGTACCTAGCTCCTGCAAGCTTCCTGGCACATGATGATAATGAAACTAGCTTCCGGGCTGTCGAGAGCAGAGTCTTGGACTGGCCGGAGAACATAGTGGCTAACGAAGAGCTGCGAAGGAGTCAAGTCTGAAGGGAGCCACGGCACGCGTCATACAGGAGAAGCGCCCGTTCGACATCGCGAGTCTGGTGAACAGAGCTTGTGATTGTCCAAGTACCGCTAGCCCACTCATATCTTGGCTCGACCAATGTTCGCGACTCTGCACACACGCTGACCACCGTTTTATAACCCCACCACGCTGTAAATCATGTCCAAACCATCCGAAGACGCACTCCATGCCTCGCCGCTCATCGAGTTCCTCAGCGCCCTCCCCTCGCCTCTGACCATCACGCTCGTCGGTCTTGCCCCCTCGATTGCCAAGGCGCGATATGTTATACAGCTCATGACATGGAAAGCCCCCTGGGAAGACTGTTGTCTACTTCTCGCGCTGTGGTGGGCTCTTTGTATGATCCCCGAGTTCGGCCTGAGGTACGTGACACTACACTTCCACATGCTCTGAAGTTGCCCTCCAGGAGCGCGCAGTCTACCGACTCACATTCCTGTGTTTAAGCTGTGTTTGAACTGTACATATTGATGAGAAACACAGATACTTCCTTCCGCCAGCCATCTTTCTGGTATGCGTCGTTCTCCGTTCAAGACCTGTTCCCATCCCGACTGCGCAAGTTATCACTGAAGACACCATTCGGCGTGCAATTTCCGATCTGACCATCATCCACACCCTTCTCCCATCGTGGCCATCAATATCCTTGGGCACACCCTTGCCCCCTCCCTTAGTCCTCCTACGCGCATTCTGTATTCTATATGTACCCTATCTGCTTCTAACCTACACTGTCCGCCTTCGCATACTGCTTGCAATAGTCGGAACGATTCTATTCACGTGGCGAGCCCGTTGGGCTGCTGCCGTTCGACACGGCTTCTGGCGCAGCGCATATTTCCGCTGGGCAACTTACCGCGCGTGGTCGATTCTCTCGGGCCAACCCCTCCCACCCAAGCTCGTATCCCCTCAGTCACTCTCCGATGCATCCATCGCCTCTCTCAGTTCCTCGGAACCTGGCGCCCTATCCGCAGGTGCCCCTCCGTCTCCCGGCTCGTCCATCCGCTTCCTCTTCACCATTTACGAAAACCAGCGCTGGTGGATGGGCCTCGACTGGACCGCTGCGCTCCTGCCGGGCGAACGCCCTTCCTGGTGCACCGCATCCCAGCAGCCCGTCGCCCCGCCCAGCGCGTTCACCCTGCCTGCCCCTACGACCGTGTACACGCTCGCCCCAGACGGGAAGCGCCGTCTGAAACGCACCGCACGGTGGACGTGGGAGGAGCCTGAATGGCGCGTCGTGGTGAGGCGGGACGGCGCGGCAACGTCTAGCCGGGTGGAGAAGCCCCTGCCTGTCCCGAAGGAGGAGAGCGCGGCCGCGGCTAGCGCGAGCAGGATCCTGAAAGCGGCGGGGAAGATGCGCCAGCCGAGCATGGACGCGGGTCGTGCGGACGGACACAAGGATGGGGACAAAGCTGCCGAGAAGGAGGACGGTGCGTCCACGCACGGCGATTTAGGCGTCGGACCCGCAAGACTAGATGCGGAAGAGGACGATGAACCGTACACGGATCCGGATGGGTGGGTGTACGCGGACAACAAGTGGGAGGGCCCGAGTAGCAAGGGTGGGATGGGCAAGGTGAGCGCCGTCTGGTCCGCACAGACAGCACGTAGACACTGACGCGGGCACGCGGACAGTACACGCGGTATCGGCGTTGGACACGCGTTGCTGTTCTTACCGAGACCGTCGAGCTCGTCGGGCCCGGCGAGCTGGGTATCCAGCGAGAACAGCAGACCAGCCTGCAGGATGCTACTGTTAGCACCAAGCCCGTGGATGCTTCCGCTTCGCCGAGTGCCGCGACAGCCCACGAGAACGAGCGGACGTCACCGGAGGGCACTGCGAAACCGGGCCCTGAACCTCAGGACGCGGCGCTGGGCGTGATTGTTCAGCCCGGGGAGGACGAGGGGTCTCGGTTAAGGCAACGGCTGAAGGCCGCGGTCAAAGGTGCGACGGGCCACTGAGCGACCAGTCAGGCCGATGGTGACGATACGGATGTGGGTAGGGATGTTGTTCGAATACTACTTGTGTCAGTTTCGTATCGATCTCCAGGGCAGTCCCACACGCAGCGCAAGCTCTGGAGTCGATGAGCTCTCCTCCAGGCTGAGGCTCCAGCAGGAGCTGCAAAACCTTCCGAGAGAGAGATCCAATTTCGGGGCGGGACTCAGTGCTACGCTATGATTCTCTGCCGAACCACATTCAACACAAATTAGGATCGGTACGACGTTCGGCACTGCCACCCAAGACAACCCGAACCCACCCGTTCCGCAACCGTCCCGTACATGTAGCAGCGGAAGTCCCCGACATGGTTTCCGAGGGACATGTACATCGGGTGCGCATGCTTCAAGTGACCGAGCGAGGGCAGTGCGCATACATCTCGGATGCGTACTGCTATAGACGGGGGAGCTGGTCGCGGCCAGCATCGATATCGTTAAGTTAGCTAGTCACGGTATACGCCGTGCTCACACCCATTCCTTCCGACTCGCCATAGACGCTGCGAGGCCCTGTGTCGCGTCTTGACATTCGATACGCACTCGTACGTAAGCCAGACTTTCGCAAGCTTACACTGGCCGCACCTATGTGTGCTCCGAGTTCCGCTCCCCGCTCGCCGGGCAGAGCCTCCTTTGCGCTAGGTGCCGTATGATAGCCCGACGAAAGGAAAAGAAAAAGCAGTCACGTGCTCTCTTGTCAGTCCATAGCCATGTTATAGGCCTGAAGGCCTGATAGTTAAACCAACGGCAGGTATATGACACGACTATCGCATGGTGTTGCGAAACGGGCTTGTCCGCCGTGCAGGAAGTTGAACTCGGACATGCAGACTCGACACTCGAGATTGATTGACACAGGGCCAGGCACACAGCCGCGTCCCCTCGGAAACAATTGAGTGATATGTAGGAACGGACCAATGCCAGCCAATGCCCCGGCACTCGTCGTGAAGAGCCTCGACCGATGATCGATCGAGAGCAAGGCACTCCCGGATGGAAAGCAGTGACCTCAGTGCACGCGACCCGTACAGTAACATATAAGCACACTATAAGCACATGTGCATGCTCCCAGGTCCGCACCTTCGCTGGACGTACGAGTCTGTGTGTGCGACCATGCAGACGTGGAAGATGCAAGAAAACAGCCGTTGAGTCGTCCGGGTTGTTATAAGGGCCGGTTGATCGTGTGCATTCCTCGTGTGTAGAAACGCGGACACGTACTTCCCCGGGGAGGAGGTGTCCTCGACCGCCGGAATATCGGGCACCGGTGAAGACAAGGCCCCTTTTGACAGACCCCAGCAGTCATGAAAGCAACGCTTATCCGACAGGTATTGCACAGTACGATCATGTACATGCACACGTATGTACCTGCCCAGCACGTCCGACCAGACCCGAGGGCCTACTGCCGCTATGTGCATCTGCAGGGAACAAGTGAACATTGTCGCATCCCTCGAAACCAAGAACCAAACTCTCCGCACGAGAGTCTCGTATGTGAACCGTGAACGCTGTCGGCAGTGTCACGACCCCAAAAAGAGCGCGCATGATGCGTATGGTCCGCGGCATGATCTCTCGATCTGGCATCCGTATCAGCTGGTATCCGATCTGCGGCCGTGAGCTTGGTGACGCGCCCACGATGATCCAACGACTTGCCTCGATCTCGCATGCTGAATGTGTACAATCAACGGTTGGGCTAGATCCTGAGGCGTTGAGCGTGATGCCTACATGAGCCCGGAAATCAATGCTGCTGCCCATGACGTATACGCGGGCAACAGCTATGTGAATGGATCATTGGATGGTCAGTGATCAAATCAGCTGGTGATGTAGAGAACAATGCGCTACGAAGTTTACCGTGAAGACCCTGCTGCAGGGATGCCGACATCCAGAAGATCACGGATGACTGTCTAGCTAGCGCGTCGCGCTCAGATTGCCTTTTCGGAATGAACGTGGCATGGGATCAGTGAATGCCACAATCTCTTTGCGTTCAACGGTCCTGCGGTGGAATGGAGTCATTTCATTGGAATGGGGAAGGTCAGCCACATAGCATGGCGTACCACGACCATCAGCTTCTCCGCGCGAGTAGCAGACGGTGAGCGATGCGGTTCCCCGAGAGACCAGCTCTACTGAAAGGCCTCGAACCCTTGACGACACATTCATGAGAATGACGGACGTTGGCCTGATGAAGGCGACCACAACGCGTGCACACTGCGGAAGAAGGCAGTTGTGGCGACAAGTAAATCGCGAGTCACGATCATGCCGCCATCTCTGCTGTACGACTAACTTCAGGCCAGATGGCAACGGAGCACCTGAGCCAGTGAGCCTGAGCGGGGGCGAGCCCGACCGAAGATCGCCTGCAGTGCGCGCGATGCGAACTGCCGGATTGGCCTTGCCAAAGCAAGGCAAGTGCGGGGGCGTCAATCGCAGAAGGTTGGGTGGGATCTGGAGGGGCGATAAGCTGATGAGAGAAGGCCGGGGAAGCTTCCGAGGTTGCGCGCGGCGGAGGAGATCATGTAGATGAGGGAAGGGGCAGCCCGTCCGCCCGAATCGGTGCTTATGCTATGTCCGGCTCGAGGACGGGGAAGGAGACGCGTGGCGTGTGAGGAGAGAAAGCAGCAGGGAGGACGCCACAGAGGGGGAGCCAGTGCATGAGAGCGAGGAGCGGAATGCCTGCAGGCAGGGAGCCATATGGATGAGTGATGCAGCGTGGGCTGTTGAAACTTGGACGTTCCGGTTGATGGGGAGTGCGGGGGAGACGCGGTGGGATGGGCTGCGGGTGGGGGAGAGAGTCCGGAAGAGGCACGTCCGGACGCTGAACGAGCGAAAGAAGACCGGTGCAGCGTCGAAGAGAGGCACAGCCTATGAAGCCACGGGTAGTTCGTATGATGATGGGATGTGGGAACAAGGGAGGTGGACAGCTGCACTGCCGCCGCAACCTGGCTTGGGACGATGGACAATTGACGAGGTGAAGATCTCGGCAGGTCACGCAGGGCGAGGCAGAGAAGACAAGGGTCGAGGTGAGGTGGCACAGGATCAGATAATCGGTGCTTGCGAACAAAAGACATGGGGGAGTGCATGGAACGAGACAGAGATTAGGAGCACAGAGACAGGAAGGAAGGAGAACCGAGTGCGGATACAAGAGAGAGGCGGCGTTAGAGGCGAGCGCAAGCATGCATTGGCCCAAGAGAGAAGAGGCTGGACGAGAAAGGACAGATTGGATGAGGACGAGGAGGATGAGCGGGACTCGAACGTTACAGGCGTCTATTCCAATCCCCCGGCGCTTCTCTGTGCCCACTCCCGGATCGGCTTCGGCTTACCCGTCTTCTTCCTCTCTCTCTCTCTCCTCCCCTCCTTCCGCTCCTCTCTCTCCTTCCGCCATCTCCCTCTCTTCCGACCTCAGCCGCGAGGCCCATCTCTCGAGCCGCGCGGATCACTCGACCCCAGCATATAGCCACCAAACAACGTCGAGGCCTCGGTGCCTATGCTCTAACCACTCGTGCCTGGTCGTTTACAGGGAGCACGGCACACAACTCACTTCAGACCTCCGGCTGCTTCATATCAGCGGTAGCACAAGATCTCAACATCGCTTCCCCCCAATCGGTCCTCGTGTATCTCTCATCTCGTCCCCGCGGGCATATGAATAGCTTGCCCTGATCTCCTCGCTCTGCCATTTCCCGCCGCTTGACCTTCAGCTATGCCCGGTGTGTCCAGGACCCAACGCGCAGAGGCCAAATACAATGTCACGCTCGAATGTACGTCCCTGCCCGTGTCTCTCATACTCCCTGTTCTCATAGGGTCGTATTTTCATAGTCCCCCATCTTGGCCTACACTCTGCAGCCTCGTCAGGCAACCTTGGTCTCGTAACTTATGCCCTCGACCACGGACAGCCCGTCAACTCAGTCGTCGACGGCGTTCTTCCCCTCCATGTAGCAAGCTCTGGAGGGAACGACCTCATCGTCCGTCTGCTTATCGAGCGAGGTGCAGATGTCAATGCCCCAAGGTGAGCCTGTGACGTCTCTCTCCCCGCCTGTCGCCGTAAAAATAACCCGTCCGTCCATGCGCGCGTCCGCAGGCTCCCCCGCAAGTACTCCAGTGACCGACATAGGGACACCTCCGCCCCCATCGTGGGAACCTCCGGTGCAACACCCCTGCATTTCGCCGCGGCCAACGGTCACGAACAGGTCGTGCGCACACTCCTTCTCCATGGCGCCCACCCAGACCGCGCGGATAAGCACGGGGTCACCCCAGAGATGCTCGCGCGTCAGAACGGCTGGACACGGTGCGCAGACCTCTTGAGCCAGTGGACCCACATGAAGGATAAAGACCTGCGCGAACGAGAGCTCCCCCACACGGGCTCGGCATCGGACTTCGAGCCGGCCTCGCGCCTCGAGTCGATCGAGTGCAAAGTGACCGAGAAGAAACTCAAGGTAAAGCGCTCGATCGACAACGCCCTACACATGCTAAGGCCCACGCTGCCGACTCCACCCTCCTCCGGTTATCTCCCCTCTGACTCGTCGTATACGTCGTCACCGCCTCCTATAACGGGGTCGGCGTCAGCGGACTCTTCACCTGATGCCACCCTATCACTGGAGGCATATCCACGAAGACCCTCTCTTCCGTATATCTTTGACCCTGCCCCTTATTCGCAGGCTCAGGCTCACGGACAGAGCGTCAGCACCAGCACACACCAACATCACCACCACCAGAGTAAGTCGACCGGCCGACCCTCATTCTCCTCGTCGCGTAGACCCCGGTCGGCCGGTACGGATGCTGAGCCTTCTGCGTCGACTTCTGGCAGTGCCCATGCACCCCAGCAGGGGCGGCTGCGGGGCAAGATCTCGCTCCTCCACATGTTTAAGAAATCGTCGACGACGGGCGATTCGCCAGCTTCGACCACCGGGCTTCCTGCGACGCCCGACAGCCGCGACAGCTTATCCGGATACGCGTCATCGAGCTCCGCACTCACCTCCGCGTCCCCGTCTCCCGCGCCCGAGCGAGAACGCGAGTTCCAGCGGAATCGGAGCAGGACCGGTAGCGGCGCGTCGCCTTTGCGCACGCGGGCCTCGGAGTCAGGGCTCACCTCCGCGTCTGCGTCCAGCTCCCAATCAGCATACCTCACCACCATTCCGAGCAGTAGGAGCAGGCTCGCCAGCGAGAGTGCAGTCACGTCCGCGGCGATGTTCCCGCCGCTTGCCGTTGAGCTGCACAGGAAGTTGTCGGCAGAGAGGCTACGCGCAAGATCGGGTTCAGGCTCCAGTTCGAGTGGTACGACCGAGGCGCTAGTGTCGCCATCAACGCAGCAGCCACAGGGCCACCGGAGTCCGCCCATGCGTCTCGGGATTTTACGGTCGCATCATCGATCGACGTCCGGTAGCCAGTCGCACCCACCGCAGAACTCGGCGCAGTCTCTCCGGTTTGACTCGAGCGCGTCTGTGCAGTCTGTGGCGGCGAGGCGGTCTCCCTCAGGACTGAACGCGAAGGTCAGCAATAGCGTGAGCTCGCTCCGAGGAGAGGGCCGGGATAGCCCGCGGTCGCCGCGGCATCCGTCGACAACCTCATCTCCTCAGAGACAGGCTGAAAGGCCTCCACCGGAGGGGACCCACGCTGTAGCTGAGGCCGGTGACGAAGATGATGATGATGATGGCTACGGCGAAGTTATTTCCCCTCGCTTCGGTCTCGGTCTCGCACTTGCGCCGGGGG
>CCBP010000462.1:151907-168061 GCA_000765035.1 Trametes cinnabarina
CCATCGCAAGCCGCCATTCGCGCCTATCGATCATGAACCATCCCCGCTTTCTTGACCGCCCCTCCTCCACCCACCCATCAACCAGTCATCCACGCATCATACATACATACATCCGTTCACCGCACGCATCTTGAGCTCAATCGCCTTGTCCGACGCGGGGAGGAAGGAGGAGCAGGGTCCCATGTACGATTATCACCACCCTCCTCGGCGACGTCGCTGCCGCCGCCACTGTCTTTTCACCCTCAGTCTTCCCGTATATCGCTGCCCCACGCGCACGCATCCCGGAATCTGTTTATATCGACGCACGCTCTCTCTGTTGTTTGTAGTACCAGTGTATGTATCCCATCCCGTCTCGGTCCATCCCGTCTTCATCTCCCTCCAGCTTCTTGTGTCCATCGTCTGCCCGTCTTTATGTCGTATCTTCCAGCTGCCATGTTCCGCTCTGTCTGAACCTCGTCCTTTTGTTCTTCTGTCCCGCCCTCCACCCCGTGTACATCCTGACTGGCGTGCTGCGTCGTCGCCGTTGTCGTCGTCAATTTGTAGCAGTGTGCGCCCGTGAGCGCCTACCTCCGTCGCAATCGATAGCACATCTTGCGTCTCGAAAGCTTGACTTTCTCAAATTGCGGGACATCGCGACAGCAGTTTGATGCTATAGCAAGGCAACAGTACGGACGTAGGACCGCAGAGATTAATACTGTGGAAGCACTACACTGAAGTACAATTACAATGCGATACTCGAACGCATGTTCAGCACATACGTGAACGCGAATAGTGAGAGAAGGTGAGCAAAGAGGAGATTGCATGAGATCATATCCAGGTCCAAAAAGAACGCTGTGCGCGCTAGAGTCGTGAGCATTCGTTCTGTCGTCGATGTCATCCGTTGAAACTCAATCCACATGGCCGAAGGGTTTTACGGGTTGATGAGCGGGGCGCGCTCCTCGTCGAGGGAGATGCCGCGGCCGCCGCGACGGAGCTTGAGGCCGACGCCGATCGCCGCCTTGACAACCCAGACGAGTGAAAGGATGGCGAAGGCGAGCGCGGACCAGTGGATGAAGGCCGGGTGACGCTGGCGCGCGAAGATGGCCCAGAGTGACCAGGCGATGGCGATGCTTGCGGGGAGGTCTCCCTCAGCAGACGAGAACGCGTACGTCGCAGCGGTGGCCTCGAGGAAGAACCTACACGGAGTACGCCGTTATCAGCATTCGTCGGCTTGGCATGCACAGGACGGAAGGGAGAAAGACGAACAAGGCGAGGAACACGAAAACCTTCGTCCAGATTCCGGCGCGCTCGGTCGCTGCGTTGACGCCGAATGCCTCGAAGCCTGTGAGGATGACCAAGACGGTCGTCCAGCCGTGGTAGAGTGAGAACGGCAGATGAACGAAAATCTCGTCCGCAGCGCTCTGCGGCTCGTGGTACTTCTTCACTATGTAGTAGATGTGCTGTGCCGCAGGGAGTCACGTCAGTCGACCTCATGGCTCCGGTCCGAGACTGTATGGCGGAGCACGTACCGTGACTGCGGAGCTAACGAAGAGGGCAAAGATGAAGGCTATGTGGAAATAGAGTTAGCAGGTGTGGATGTGGTGCACGGGACACACTGTAAACTCACCGACAATGTAGTAGTGCCTTGCCCAAACGTTCACGTAGATGGCATTGAGGACAGCAAGGAGAGGAAGACGCCAGGAGATGCCGTCTATGATGACCTGCTTTCCACCGTCGAAGAATTGGTAGATGATTGTTCCGAGGAGCAGAAGGTGAATAAGCGACCTAATAGGAGCTCGTGAGCTCCACCGTACAGGAGAGAATATGAGACACGCACCAGATGAGGAAAGCCCACGGGGCGGGGGTAACGTAGGTATCCTTGCCGGTGTAGTAGATGTCGGTAGGTCCTGCGACGGTATAGACGTTTGAGCCAAGGAAGAGGAAGTAGACTATGACGTTGACGATCTGGAGGGCCCGTCTTGAGCACGGTTTAAATGAGAGGACGTGAATGGGAGGCACGTACCTTGAGGAGGAGACCGTCAGAGAAGGAGCTGTGAGACGGCATCGTTGCGGCGGCAGCGTGCGAGCGTCGAAGGTGGGAGAGAGGGGGAAAGCAAGGAGGACAAGAGGAGTGGGGCAGAGACGGACGAGGCTTTATACGAGCGGGTGGAGGACTGTCTGAAGCTGCCACTCGCTTGCTCGTGCTCCGGCCTGCATCATCGCGCAACTCGCGCAGTACGCCCTGACGTCACTTCTTGCCCCCACGGTCTCGTGACTTCCAAGTCGGGTCAACCTTACCAGGACTGCTACTCAACATGTCCCAAGGGCCGGCGCAGTGACAAATAATCGACTGATCTGCCAAATGGTGGACCTTCGGTTCAACAGTCTCATGCATGCTTTACCAGAATTTACAACTGCGGATCTTATGTGCGACGCTGATCAAGCGCAGTGGGAGTCGACCTACTTACTATGCCACCTCTCTTTTGATTGACGGACTGACCAATGTACATGTGCGTCGAACAGTAGGGTGTCTACGGCCCGGTGACACGGTGAGCTGCACGCGCGCGGTATCAATACTATGTGATCTCGAAATCCTCCACCCGGTACGTGTTCGCCACGTTGTTCAGGCAACTTGGCTACCTTATATCTCAGCGTTCGACGGGACCATGCACAGTATAAGTCCCGATCTCCCCCTCTTTCGACCCTCTCAGGGTACCCTATGCCAAGTGATATTGGCCCCACTGATTGTTCCACGCTCCCTGACTAGTTGATGTCCACGAGATGGAAACAGCAACGCCCGATGCTCAATCACGCTTTCGGGAGCCCGCCTCCCGTCCCGAATCTGGTTTTGACTACAGATGCATGGACAATGCGGATGTCAATTTTCGTACATTTGACCCTCATACCAACATCGTAGTACGTGGCATGTCCTTTGGGGTGCAAGCGATAGTTGTGCTCAACATTTTTGCCCATGCAGGAACAGTTGCAGTCTCGCTGCTTCCTCTACAGTCCGGAAGAGAAGGAGAAAGCTTGGTTGGATGCTGCTCACCTAGTCAAGACATATAGCGACGAAATGATCGAGCGTTGGAGTGCGGAGATCGATACATATCTTGTGTTCGTAAGTCATCATCCCTTGGATCGAGCTCTCATCGTTGCTGACTAGCAACTAGGCAGGATTGTTCTCGGCGGTCCTAACCACCTTCAGCGTTCAGTCCTATCCATTGCTGCAGCCGCCGGATCCGGACCCTGCCGTCATGATCCTCTCGCAGATATCCCAGCAACTAGGCAATTTGGCAGACCATTCATCTCGCATGAACTCGTCGCAGCCAGCCTCCTCTGATTCTCCATCTGCAGCTCAAGCCGCTCCTCAGGAGGTCCCTCAGGCATTTGTCTGGCTCAACATACTTTGGTTTGCAAGTCTCGTTGTGAGCCTCTCCTCCGCCTTTCTTGGGATCATGGTGAAGCAATGGCTCAACGAGTTCAAAAGCGGTCTCTCTGGTAAGTCGCGCGAGGTCGCGCGCCTCAGGCAATACCGCCTCAACAACCTGGTCAAGTGGCGGGTCGAGCACTTTGTGAACGCAATCTCTGTACTCTTGCAGTTTGCGCTTATCATGTTCCTTGTTGGCCTGGTCATCCTGCTCTGGACGCTCCACACGGAAGTGGCGTCAGTTGCGACCATCCTCACCGCTCTGTTCATCGTCTTCATCATCATAATCACCGTCCTTCCCGTGGTCGTACCAGGCTGCTCTTACCTCTCTCCCCAGACTTTGGGTCTGTATGCTTCATGGGCACTCGATGCCGTACAACGTTGCGTAGCCAGTTTCAGGACGACGATGCACTACACCTGTAAACGTGTTCGCTCTACCCTGCGTACAGCTCCTTGTCCACCCTCGCCTCTTTCCCCTGCTGGCCATATGTACGGGCGCGACTCCTTGGCCCATACAAATGGAGTACGAACATCGAACATTCTGACATGGCGAGGGCGGGAGCTCTCTTATGTCCAGAAGGAGGTAGCCGACGGCCGTCTCGACGTCGACCTGCTTAACACAGCCTACGACGTTTCCCTGGCCCCGGAGGCACTGGCAGCAGCGGCAGTCGCTCTCACGGACTCCGATCCCATCAATGTCACACGCTGGCTGAACGGGATGCAACAATCTCACACGAGGCACTTTGGAACGGCGCGTCCCAAATTGCATTCCGCGGAGCTCTACAGTACCGGTCTTGCAGGAATCTTATGGAGCAATGTTTTGCTCTGCTGGAGAGCCAGTCCGGAGACGATTGAGTCGATGCCCATCGGAGTCAGGCACCAATGGGAAGGAATGCTTTTGGACGAAGTTCTTATGTTGGTTGACGTTCCGCCGTCTCATAGCTGTGCCCATGCATCCAATGCTGATAGCATTTGTTTGCAGGTGTCTCAGCGGGCATCAAAAGATGCATTCCTCGCAGGCCGACTGGGCCATGGGTGTGCTTTGCGCCCTCGCACTGCGTCCCGTACCTCAAGATTGGCCTCGTCCTTTGTGGCCTGATCAGCCCGATGGGACTTCAGTGACGATGGGGACCACATTGACACAGTCCGGCAGCCCGAGAGCCCCCGCGCCCCCTGCGCCTTCGGCGCATCTCGATCCATGGAGTATCCTCGCACTCTTAGATGGGTATTCACATAGGAACCGTGCAGAGAACGACAAGCAGCACCATGCCATCTCTCATTCCACTTTGAGGCTTGGTGAGTTCCAGACCGCGATAGTGGGATTGGAACACCCGGTTGACCGTGACTACACGCCATTTCCCTCAAAGCTGCCGCTGCTTGCATCAGCGACCTCGCGGACAGGACCACAAGGCTTCCAGAGGACCCGCAGTCGCTTCGGGACCATCTTCGCGTCTGCGGCCATTTCCTCGAGATCATCTGCTCTCATCTGCCTTACAGGCGCAGTTGGGCTTCGAGTCAGTCGGCGGACCCACGCCCACGCGGCACTTACCCAGCTAATTACGAGGACATACGCATACTCATTCGCCACGCACTGAGATATCTGGAACTGACACTACGATCACGCATCCGGAACCCAGAAAGCGTGAAGATCGCCCCCGAAGCTCCCAGTCCAGACAGCGTCCTGGATGTGACATTGCCGCCTCTGCCGCCGCCAGGGCGCCGAGTCATATGTCTACCCAACGGTCAAAGACTGCACCTACAGCCACGTACACCGTGCAAATACAGAGACCTTGGCGGTTCACTCATGTACCACGCCACGGTCTTATTCCCGCTTATGTCAGACAGCTTCATCGATACGGTCACCAAGTTCGCGCATATCCTCCACGCCGACGGCTCCGCGAGTCGTCTGCAGCGTGATCTGATAGCGGTCTCCGGGTTCGGTTCAGAATGTTTGGATCGCCTAGCGAGCATGCGGTGCGTATGCTTGTGCGAGGTATGCGCCCTGCATAACAGGATTCATCTCACACGTTCATGATTTGCCAGAGAGCAGGTTGCGCAGGAACTGCGATCGGGAACGTTCAACCATATCGCCATGGACGATTCCGGCCCAGATGTGGGGCAATGAAGGACCAAGTGGAAAGAATATTCCCTATGAAGTTCGGCTGCGCACTGCTGGTTAAGGCGGGGAGTCCGGACTCTGAGCAGCGCTGAGGGAAGTCCAGAGACGGGTGCCTTGTTGAATGATACGATGTTCCGGAAGATTTACAGACCCCTCACCTCGAGGACGTCCGCAGTCCACGCACAACAATGCTACTATGTTCCATGCCAAGACCTTTTCCCCCGCGAATGATTGGGGCATCATGTGGCCTCATTTTGGATCAGGAGCACACCGCTATGATGGACAAGTTGGACCTGACAGACATTTTGTCCTTCCTGTGCGAGACAATGACATGCAGCACGGGCCGCCGCCTTGATGCACCACGTGATCGCGTTGTAAGTGGCTGTACAGTACACGCTGTTCGAAGTTCAAACCATCGCCGCGCCCATTGTTCCACATATACACATGTGCATGAAGCCTCGAGGATGAGGCCAGACACACCCCCTTCCAACTCGAGTACGGCGATCTGCTTATCGACCATCGACATGAATAGAGGCCCTAGATATACCGTGGCAGCTCCCTGGGCTGATTCTCAGGATCATCCCAACATTCACCTCACCATCCTCAGACTACGCGTTCCCCACCTCTTCAGCTCTCGTCGTCGCTCCCCGCGTTCGAAGAAACCCAGGATCATGTTGAGCCCCAACACCACCGAAAACGTCTCTTCGTCCCTTGAGCGCACTCTCGAGGGCAGCAGGATTCTCGAAATCATCCGGGGGAACCTCACCAAAGCCGCGGCTAGACGAAACGTCCCTCCTAACGTGCGGACCCCCCCGACCCCGTCTGACCTCAAACTACAATTGTACGAACTCGGTATACTGTCTAGGCATCTCCTATTCTCCGACTCCCCGGATGAAAAGTGGTCGACGCGTTGGGTAGCCGCCTTAGACAAGGTTGCCCAGGCTTTCGCCACTGAGATCCCTTTGGCTCAGCCTGACTCTGACGATAACTGCGTAAACTATGACCGCAACATCGACGAGTGGATCAACACGGTCGTTCCCGAGCACATGAGGATCATCCGTGTCGTCCTCAAGGCCGATAACGAGCACCAGAAGCTTTTGGAACTCGTCCAATCTCTCCAGCAGATTCACCAGAACCTGGATGCGATCGCGAGGGTGTTCCCTGGCGGTCAAGAAGTCCGGCGTAGGCAGCTCAAGGACCTTATGCTGACCTTGCTGAGCAGTCTTCAGGAGCACCAAATGGACTTGGAGGACACCGTCCCTCCAGGAGAGGTGCATCAGCTCTTCGCCCTCGCGAATTTTGCTGCGCAACAGAGCTACGACGAATTCTCGGAGTCGTTCTCGGGACATGATTCCTTCGATGCCTCGGTCATTGGTCCTGCCTACAATTTCCTTCCAACCATTCCCACTACCTCCCACTCCAGTCAGCCTGTCGCTGATCATGGCGATGAGCATGGTGAGCGATAATCCGTGTACATCATTCGACCACGACACTTACCCAACTGCCACGAGTAGGTACCGTCGACATGTCCACCACCGGCATCAGGGCTCGCTCTAACCTCGCCTGTGAGCTATATCACTCAATGATTCGTGCGCGCCTGTATAGCTTTGCTAATGCTCTCTCCATCCACTGCGACGTAGCCAATCAATTTTCCGGCCGAGTTGACGCGAATGGTATGTGATGATCCGTATTGACCGATGCCTGTCCCTCGAGCTCACATGATGTTGCCTATAGATACAATCGACATGTCAATGACCGGCGTCATGACGCGCTCCGACCTTGCCAGTGAGCTCATGCGTCCATCGGCTTTCTACTTTTGTTGACTCTCGGCTGGATCGTAGCTGGTCGGTCTGGCAACCGAGGCAGCGGGCGTAGTAAGTGATCGTTCACGTTGGCCGCTACTAGGTCTCCGCACTCACAATCTCCTTGCTCATAGGTACAAGCGACATGTCATTGACAGGCGTCGTGACGCGTCACGGTCCTGACACTACCCGTAAGTTGGTTCAATCCGCACTCATGTGCCTACGAGCGGCCGCTCATGCTGTTCACTCAACAAAGGCGGCAGAGATGGTAAGTCATGACTCATACTGATTTTGATGTGGACGTCGCCCTCAGATAAGCTTTCCTCATAGATACAACCGATATGTCCTTGACCGGTGTCATGACCAGCTCTAACTTCTCTGGTCAGTTCGAGTATTCCGGACCTCTCAGGTCACTGTCTACAGGAAGCACTCACAATATTTGCATTGCCTTGCAGTCGACGATGCCTCGCACGCTATTGAGGAGGTACAGCCTCCTGCTGTACCGATGGAACGTCGCGCGTCCGACGCGACATCGACGTCTTCAGTGACATCCGTGTTGCAACGCACTCCCGAGTCAGGCTCCACGCCATCCTCGCCTCGCGGAAATCGCAGACCGATTGAGAATATTGCGGTTCACCGCCCCGGTGGTACCATATCGACGTCGACGCCTGTGCAAGGCGGGAGACCACATGGAAATGCTCGCAGGACGTCCGGATGTGGGTTCAGGACTGTTGCTGTTCTTCAGCACGAAGCTGACAGGATGTTGACAGCGTCGGGCGGTGGCTTTTACAACATCTCAGCCAGCCCTCTACCCTTTGTGCTGCCGCCAGAGGTCGTTTCCTTCTATGACAAAAAGATTGCCGATGCAGTCAAGGAGCAGGAGAAGAGGGAGGTAGAGGTTAGAGGGCTAGAGGCCCAGATTGAGTTGCTGAAGCAGACTGTCGAGAATGAGCGCGCAGAGAGGAAGAGCACGATCGACGAATTCAAGAGCACGATCAATGATCTCAAGGAGGAGCGGAAGAACACGATCAACGATTTCAAGAGTACTATCGACGATCTCAAGGAGGAGCGGAAGAGAATGATCAATGATTTCAAGGGCACGATCGACGATCTCAAGGAGGAGCGAAAGAGAACCATCGACGATCTCAAGGACTGGAAGGCTCTCGCCATGCAGCGCGATGCAGACCTCAAGAAGCGCGATGAGGAGATTCGGAGGCTGAGGTTCGAACTCGAGAAAGCCCGGCAGCAAACCCCCGAGAGGGCTTGAGTATCGCCCTTGCGGTCGATTACTATCGCGCCAAGTCATGGTCCTGCGAATCACCCCACATGTCGTCGTGATCTTTCCCTCCATAGCTTTCTACAGACGGTATATCACCAATGATCTATCCATTTTTTGGGTCCATGCTACGACTCAAGGTCCATAATGTACTTATACTCGGATGTGCACAAGGACGACTGGACGTCTGCACACCTCCTTGGCGCCAATTGCAGTATAAGTGCACCGTACAAGAGTCGTCGCTGGTGTTTTGTTCGCTCGTCACGAACAAAAGTGCTATATTCAGTACCCTGCGACAGCTCTGTGCCAGGCGGCTCATCACCCGCATCACATTCATCTCGCAGTCAACCACGCGTCCCTCAGAACCTATTCCGGCTTTCGTCGTCGCTCCAAATCATCGCATCGCAAGGCACCCCGGGCCAGAGTCGACATGTCCAAGGCCAGATTTCACGCCATCCAGAGCTTGCCAGGGGGCTTTGCCTTCCAACGCTCTCCACTGGCAGCGGCCCATCATGTCGTGGAGGTCATCCGGAAGAACCATTCTGAGAACGCCGTGGCTGGCCGCAGCTCAGGTGGTGTTTTGACGTCAAGGCATATAGACGAGGAATTATGGCCTGAGTGTGCTCAGGGAAAAGCAGGATGTGAGCCAATACTAGTTACATATATCACTCATGCTGTCTAGTAGCTGAACTGCCGTTTCAGCGTCGACGTCACTGAGCTTTTCGGGAGGCCTCGAGAAGGAGCAGACGAGATTAATGACAGAGGTCGAGTTGCTCCTGTCCCTAATCAAGAAGGATAGAGAAGAGAGGTGGATGGAGGTTGAAATGCTACGGGCGCACATCGGGAAAGAGAAGGCGGCGAGAAAGTGGGAGGTCAAGCTGGTCTTGGCGCAAGCCAAGAAGAAAAGTTAGAGGGAGATCGAGCATTGTAGGAGGATGGCCGATCATGAGAGGGAGGAGAGGAAGAGGGAGGTCGAGTATGAGAGGGGGCAGCTGGGCATTGAACTGTCGACTGTTCCCCGTGCGCATTACATGTCAGCGGTAGTGACAACAGCGGCAGTGATATCCCTTGTCCACCAGTCATGCCCTGTCGCCTCGACGGAAGCGCTGTGCCTTGACGAATAGGCCTTGCCTGTAAAAGCTCCTGGAGTCACCAGTAGAAAGGGAACGAAGCGCTTCCAGCAGTGTATCCGTCGTATATGCCGTCATATGTCACAAGTCCAACACGTTCACTTCTACTGATGGGCGAAGCACAACGTTTCTGCGGATGACAGCCTACAGCTTCGCCCTCGCTTGCGAACGCTCTGGGTCCCTGACGTGAACGATCACCTTGCCCCAAGTCTTCCGCTTCTCGATAGCTTGCAGGCCGTCCGCGAGCCGCTCGAGCGGGAACGTCTCCGGGTACACGATGGGCTTTGCACGGCCGGACGAGAATAAGCTGGTATCGGCATAGGAAGCTCAGTCTGGCGTCCATCGTGCAGACTTGAGGGGAAGGACGTACTCGAGCAACGAACGCCACACCACGGGCACGCGTGTTGGCTCGAACTCTGTTTCGTAAACGAGGCTCGGTTAGAAAGGGCGGCGCGAGGAGTAGAAGGGTTATGCGCGGAACGCACTGGTGTATGCTCCCCAGTGGATGCCGACGATCGAGATGTTCTTGAGCAGGACGAGATTGAGGGGGAGCTGTCCAGCAGGTCAGGTGTAAATTAGGTCTCCATTAGCTGCGGGACTCAGTGGCCTGGCCCACCTTCTCAATCGACCCGGCAGCGAAGCCTACGACAATCGCCCTTCCCTTCCATGCGATGCACTTGAGCGAGTCTATCCAGAACAACGTGTTTCAGTACAAGTACAAACGCTCTGCTCCCGTTCCTAGCACTACGTTGACGTTGGCTCACCGCGGATAAGTCCGACAGGGTCGTAGACTACGTCGACGCCCTTGCCTCCTGTGATTTTGAGCACCTCCTTCTGCCAGCCGTCCTTGCTGTAATTTACTCCGTGATCAGCGCCGCCATGGCGGACAGATATGTCGAGCTTCTCCTGGGAGCCAGCCGCTGCGATGACCTTCGCGCCAAGGGCTTATGGGAAGCGATGTGCAGAGTCAGCGAGGGAAGCGAAGACAGCTGGAATCACGGATGTGGAATGTGGTCTTACCCTTCGCAAGCTGGACCGCCGCGATACCGACACCACCAGCCGATGCCGTTACGAGCACCCATTCGCCTATCGCGGGCTTGTAAGGTGACAGTGTAGGCGCGCCGAGGAAGGCAAGTGCACTGACCGGCTTTCAACTCGGCCCGTCCGACGAGGGCCTCATAACTCGTAGGCCAGGTGATGTAGAGACCTTGTAAGGGCCCGCACCTTCAGGCAGCAGTCCTGCAGCTGAGACAGCGCGCGAACACACCTGCACCCTGATCATAGCTCATGTTGTCCGGCAGGGGGACGAGGTTCTGCCATGCGACGGCGACCTTCTCCGCGTACGCGCCCTGGCCGCCACCGAACACCCTGTCTCCTGGTCTGAAAGGGCACCCGTCGGGAATGGGCGAGTCTGCCGAGATCTTCCCCGCGAACTCGTTCCCGAGGACGAACGGTCGGGGCGGCTGCACCTGGTACTTCCCCTGTGATTGCAGGATCTGTGGCGCGCGCGGGCAAAGTTGAGATCGGAGGAGCTGCGGGAAAGTGCAGAGGTCGAGATACGGACGTCGAAGTAGTTCAAGCCTGCGCTGTACACGTCTACGAGGACCTGCCCCTTGCTCGCCTTCGGCTCGGGGAAGCCCTGGATGATTGGGATCTTGGAGGGGTGCGCGTAGTCGTTGATCACGAAAGCCCGCATCGTGTCCCAGTAGCGATCAGTTCGAAAGAAGAGTATAGGGCTCGTCAGGAGAACGCTACAGTATGTGGAGGAGGCCGAGGGAGGTGGCGGAGGTGAAGCATGGCGGGAAGCTGAAGGTTTAAGTAGTAATAGGTAGCGCGGCGAGGCAAGGTCAGCAGGCTCTCCTCCCCGGCTTCTCCGTTGACCGACTGCCCCGGACAACGATCAGCCACTCTCCTCCATCTCCCCGTGGGGAAGCGCAAGGTCACACCACATACAGTACAGTACAGTAGTTGGCTGAACGACGCACTGCTCGACAACTCATAGTAGGTGAACAAGGCTATAAAGTTACGTGTATACTAATGTCCGACGTCAGGGGCATTTTACAGACGGAGAGATATGATGGCGCGCTCTGCGTCTCAGATCTCACTAGTCATGCTGGCGAATCCGCGAAAGCAAGCTCTTGCATTAAATCGTCCCGGCCTACTAGTATCCTATAGCAAGATGTCCATGAGTTCAGCTCGATTGAACCCTACTGCAGACCCGACTACTCCTCAGGCCTCAATCCCACGGTTTGATATCTCCGTACAAAGCGTTGTTCAGTATCGTCGTCCGTGTGTGTACGTTGAGGCCACTCACTAGGATCATGCACTCGTTTCCGATAGTGGTACACGTACGGCAACGGCTGGATTTCCCCCAACAAGCCCCGTGCGTGCCCCTGCTCCTGGTCGCTATACCCGCTGAGCGTGCTCGCCTCGGACAAGCGTTCCCCGTTCAGCGGTATCAGGCCGAACGGCGAGATCGCACGACTTCGACGGCGGTCCCACAGCTCCGCCGCCACCATGTCTACGTCGGACCCTTGCCCGTCGGTTTCGAACTCGCACGAGAATGGATCGGAAGGGGACGGTCGGCACTCAGCGCGTCGGAGGTGCAGGAGCAGGCGGTTGAGGATCGTCGTCGTCATGGCCCAGATGAAACTGCCAATGCGCCATCGCCACATTGTCATTAGATCGCCGCCTCAGCCTATACGGCAAACTGGACGGGACACTCACAAGACGCCGAGGAACGTCAGCGATGGCCGGGAAAGTGCGGCAAGGATGAGGTTCAGTATTCGCAAGCAGGTGATGGCCTGCGCATGTACCGGGCCCCGCACAGTACGTGTTGAGTCGCGCCTCACAGGGGAGCGAGGGGAGGCGTACTTACCAGGAAGAATCCGAGCCCGTCTGAATGTAGAGCTTTGATGATGGGCAGCTCGAGCGTGCGTGGTCGGTCGAGCGCGTTCAGTGCGGTCGAACTTAACACAAACATTTCGAAGACCAGCTGACAGCCGACGGGTCAGGAAGGTGGTCGGTATAGCGCGTTCAGCGGCCGGCGTACCGGAGAAGCCCAGACAGCTATGAGAATGTGCGAGGACTTCGTCGCGATGCACATTCCGACAGGCTCAGACCACTGGATACTTGCTAACAGTTTGATGGGCTGTTAGGTCCACCACAAGCGCCAACAAATGTGCAGTGCACTCACGAAGTACGTGAAGCAGTGTGAAGACCATGGACACAACCTGCAGCGAGAAGCTCAACAGGAAGCCGACTGTCATGGTCTTGAGGATGATCTGTCAATGTCAATGAACGGGTCGACAAGATCGAAGACGTCAGCATCGAGCCCGCAGCTGCGAGAACGACACGTACCGGACGATGTTCCCACAGGATGACCACACGCTGTAAAATGAGCATGTTCGCGATTCCCACGGAGACGATCGCGAGCATCGAGCAGGTGAAGATGAACTGCTTGCATCTGCCAAACCGTCAGCAACGGAGGAGCCAATCTCTTTTCAGTTCAGGTGGACTTGCCCCTGTATTTCAAGGTGAGTATTTCGCAGTCCTGCCAGCTGTATTGTCAGGAGAAACGCACTGTATCTGTGAATGCGGTGGAAACGAAGCCGCACATCTCTATGCGCACGTCAAAATCATCCTGTACGCGCCGAAGAATGGAGATGACCCGTGCACGCACCATACGCTACCGCAATGAGTGTGCCCAGTACGGTATAACGGTTGAGAAGGAACGTGTATTTTGCGTACGTCGCAGGAGCCGTCCAGATGTACCGCACCTCGTCTCCGAACGTCAAGCAATGGTCATAGAGCAGAACGACCAAGCCGACCGCTAGACATGCATTCAGTATTTTTTGCTCACCTTCATGAGAACAACTGATTCAGCCAGGCAGTCAACGCTCACCGCTCATATATCTCGTAGCAGCCAACTCGTGGAATACGGACGCCGGCGAAGCAAGAAGAGCATCCATAGCGAGAGATGGTATAATAGCCGGACGTAGGCTTCAGAATGAAGACGACCTGTCGCCAGAGGTGGTATCGTTCCGAGACCAAAGATTAAAGCCACAACAACGTAGAGTACAGATAAAGCACCAGGCAAGGGTTCGCAGCCTCAGGCTGGGATACCAAGGCGTAAAGGAAAGTCGGCGCAGTGACGGGCAAGAGCAAGGCCCGAGAGGGAGCGCGAGCTCGCTCCCCGCCGTGGGTCGTACTGTCTCGCTTCTCTGTCAGTGATGGGGATCCGATGACAAGGGCCGTTCATAGGACGAGGCGCTGACTGGTTAGGTCGCATTGATTGGAACGACATCAACGTATTGATGGAGTCTGTCTCCGAGTGTGATCCTGCTAAGGTTTGAGTGGGGTGATCGGCTTTGTATGAGTGGTATGTACAGCCCGTCGTTGCCGTAGCTGGGTGTATACCGTTGATGCCCCACCTTCCCGGACTGTAGAGGTACCTCGGATGAACGGCTGGTAAGAAGCTCAGGCTCTGTTGACTGACCGCAGTGACGCGTGCAATAAGTCGAATCTGTGTACCTGCGTACGCATCCTGGACAGATTATGGGTATCCGGACATACGCTGCAAGTACGGTCAGTATCACACCACTAGTTATGCCTGTCGAGTGAATTGATGAGACTGAATGCAGAACGTTAGGATTCTGTCGCAAAAATCGTTAATAGCATTATAACCCCTTATGGACACCTTATAAACTTACCTTCTGCTCATGAGGGGATTTTGGGGGGTTTATTGGGGGATTTTGGGGGATTTTGGGGGATTATAAGGGGCTCATAAGGTGGTTTCCCTTATAAGGCAGTATCCAAAATTTGCGACATCATCCTGACTTCCCAGGGTTTGCACAGCCCGTTGTGATCACCGGCAACGAGCGTACAGGGGTAGCATCATTGGGAACATGATAATTCGCACAGTCCATGTCAGCAAAGTCCATAGGATCATGATGTGACAGAATGATTTCAAGGCAAAGGAAGGAAGGAACACGGCAGGCAAAGCCTCCTTTGTGTTAGATGCTATAGCTCGACGAAAGGACAACAAAAAGCAGTCACGTGCTGCTTTTTCAGTCCATAGCCATCACGGCAGGCATCCCCCGATATTGCACGGTGAGAAATACGTGACAAAGTCGAGTGGGGCGGTTACACCGCTGTACACGGTTCCTGTGGGATCCAGATGGGGTATCAGTCTGCAGGCATCAGAGTGTGAAGCCAGCTGGAAACCCGTGTCATTCCACTGGGATCCATCAGTGCGGCAGGTCACCCGGAACCCAGGTGGTCCGGGAGAAGGAATCCGTCTGTCTCTGCCGCTGCCACGGGCCCAATTGCGAACCTTTGGCGCTTAAGCCCTGCGAAGCTTCGTTGATGTTCCGGCGTCCATTGCGATGGTCGTTTTGACTTAGACTGTTCTTCGTCTTCTTCACCCATCTACGTGAGACTGCCTATCTCCCGCCCTCCATCTTCGCCCTCATGCCCTCCTGTGGATTTTCAATCTTGCATCCATCTAGTCGACTCGTCATCATTGTAGGCCGGCAAAGTATAAGCCAAACGGGGGTTTGAGGGGTGTCGGAGCAATGAGCATGGAAAGTTTCGACGGCATGGGCGACATGGTGAGTACTGCTGGCGTACGTGCACTACTCCTGTATTTCTGTAGCCTCGTAGCCACCTGCAGGACCTATCTAGTATATGTAATGTACGCTCCCATGGGCTCTGCCATATCTCCGCTATGGGTTTCCCTCCTTTTCCTCTTACGGAGTGCGTCGTCTAGGCATGTCATTAGGCATTGACAATAGCAATGTGCATACATAGTTGTTGAGTACTGTACGGGTGCCTATGTACTATCACAAGCTCTTCTAAATGTAATATACAGTGTATATATCTATATGAATAATACCCACTGAGCAGCAACGGCATGCAGGAAGTAACAGTACTGCCCAGTTTCGACCTATTCACCGTGCTTCTGACCGAACGGCACCAGGGCATGCGCCATGCGGATTTTGGCCGTGGAACCACCTGGATTCCTGCTGACCTGCCGCACCGACGGTAACCAACTGGCTCGCACTTGGAAACGCATGGGTCACCAACCCATCTGGAAGCCACAGGAACCGTGTACTGCTGTGTACCTAGCTCGTGACTATGGCATGACAATGTGTTTGGGCGAAGGTTAACATATTGCACGGAAAATTCACGGCTTTTACTTGATGAGGGATATGATAACTGTCACAGCCCAGCCACAGCCATTACAAAGTCACGTGATAGGTAACCTTTGGCATCATGACCGCGCCACTTTGGTAACAATAGTATCCTTTCGCACGAGGCGTCCGCCAATGATATGCCAAAGGTTATCTGTTGCGTGGCTTTCATCAAGTAAAAGCCGTGAATTTTCCGTGCAATACGTTAACCTTCACCCAAACACATT
>CCBP010000462.1:168081-199093 GCA_000765035.1 Trametes cinnabarina
CATGGCTATCGCACGGTGTTACGAAGGGGGCTTGCCCGCCGTGGAAGGAAGGAAGAAAGCCACGGTTGATTCTTGAATGGTAATCTGGTGCATTTTACCTCTTTAGGGAGTCAAACATACCAGCATTCCCCAGCGCCTGCTGGCGCACGCGACAGTCGCGTGGGGCCGCTGAGAGTCGGGCGCGCGCGATCGAGAGGAACGGCGAGGACGAGGAGGATGTCGACGTACGCACCCCGACACTCGCCGTCAGCGTTCTCCACGCCCGCCTCGACGACCCTCTTCCGCCGGCTCACCTGGGAAGGCACCGTCCCGCTCGAGATCCGCGTCGACCCCAAGGAGCTCCCCGCCAACTCCGACCGCGGGCTTGAGTGCTACTACATCCAGGCCCCGCGCGTGAGCTACCTGCCGCTTCTCGTGCCCGAGGTCAAGCGCTACCTTCTCGATGTCGTGTTCGACGAGAACGCGGCGCGGGTCGTGAAGGAGGAGGACTGGTGGTTCGAGAGCGAGGATGGCAACCTCCTCAAATGGTGCGTATCGCGCCCCGTCGTCGTCCGTTCCGTGCAGTCGGTGCTGAGTACTGACGCTGCGTTGGACTTAGGCATTGGCCCATTGGGCTCATCTACGACAACCATACCATCTCCCAATCCACCCGCCCTAATGCCATGCCCTCCGTGTTCACCCCGCTTCGGCTCGTTCTCCACCTCGTCTCACCGCCAACAGAGAAACTGCTGCTCTCGCCGAGCGCCGAGGCATGCAAACAAGCGTTCATGGGCCAGCTGAAGGAGGCTGACTTCATCCGCTGGGGAAACACGAAGCGCATGACAGGTCTGCGCAAAGCAGAGCAGGACGGGCTTTGGGAGGGCATCAAAGAACGTGAGCCTTTCGTCCTTTTGGGCATGATGTATGTACACTGTTGCTGAACACTGCCCTGATCCGCAGACAATTTCGACGAATACTGGCGCGTTGCGTCGAAGATCACGCCTACAACCGTTCCCGCTCGCTCCAACTCGCCTCCGCCCCCTCCATCATCCACGTCTCTCCACACCCGCCCGCCCTCCGCAGACCCCGGCTCGAGCGGCGGCGGCGGGCCCGACCGCGACAACGCCGCAAGCGTGCGCAACGTCCCCGTGCGTATATATCTACCGGACGGGCCGATCCTGCAGGACCTCGTTCCGCCAGTGCTCGAGGACGGCTCCATGCACACACTTGCCGCGTTCCTGACCACCCGCCTGCCGCTGCTGTTCCCGCCCCCGGAGAGCCACAAGCCGAATCTCGCGTACGCAATCATTCAGGGCGTAGTGGCGCCCCCAGAGGCGGAGATGGCGTGGCTCGGCGCGTGCATGGCGGGCGCAGACGGGTGGGTGAACGTGTGTGTGGGGCTGCTGAGGGAGGGCATGCGATACCCCTGACGAGGCTTGCGCTGGAGGTTTTGTACTGTATGTATCTCAACTGTATAGGTCATCGTTCCTGACTTTGAAATGAACAACAGCTAATGTGAAATAGCGTATGCAAGTGGTATAGCATTAGGCGAGAGCGACCACAGGTATATGCGCGAGTGTACAATACAAGGTTCGGAAAGTAGCGGTGCAAACTTGCTCTTACATTTCTGCAATAGTTTTCCTCTGATAAGATGGTTGTCTAGTGAAGATGGTCCCAAGGCAACGGACCAGGGAAGATGGCTGTCTGTCCGCCTTCAGCGCGACCTGGACACCAATCAAACAAGGGGCCCAGCTTCCGGTGCAGACGAGTAGTAGGAGTGGAACCGTAAGAACGGATTTCTCGAGCGACGCTTCTCCAGGAGCGCCCCATGGCACCCGTATGTGTCTCGCGTATACGGCAGATAGCCATTCTGCAACTAGGCCCCAAGGGACGTCAGCACGGACGATCCTGCAGCGTGCCACAATGCGTAACGTACCTCGCCCTGCTGTGCGGTCTTGCCACCTTGCGCTTCGGCGTCCCCGTCCGCGTCGATCCCAATGTACTCAAACCGCGTCTCGGGCCATCGCAGTGCGGCACGATGGAGCTCGGTGAATCTGCGGCGCTTCATCTCGTACCCGATGACGGTAATGCGTGCGGGGTACCGGCCGGTGTACTCGTGGAAGCGTGCGATGGAGAAGAGGAGGTTTTGGTACGAGTCGAGCGCATAGTTCTCTGTTGTCGCGCGCAGGGGTGCTTGTGATGAGGAGGAGGTCGGCAAAATGGTGGGGAGGAGGTCGGATATGTGCGCGAGGCGCATGTAGGACTCGGCTTCGGTCGTTGTGGACGATTGGCGGGTCTGGCCACTGCGAGTCCATCCACTGAGTAAACGGCGCGGGGGATGGGTAGGTCAGAGGATGCTCACCCACTGAACACCAGTAACGAGTGCTCGTCCTGGCGCGCGAGGTCAGCGCTACAGAAGGGTCGGTCAGTACCTTGCATCACCGAACAGAGTCCAGCGCACATACCCCGCTACAATATGCTTGATGAACGCCGCAACCCGCCCACCTCCGCGTTGGTACGGCTCAAGCACCCAATAGTCCTCGTCAAACCGCGCCTCGAGGTTGGTGCCCTTCCATATCGCATGGCCCGGTACCATAATCAAATGGTCGATATCTTCCAAAGCGCTCTCCCTGATGATTGTGTCCCAAAGAGCACGAGGAGGAAAGTGGCTCCCCACATGGTCTCCTTCAGTCCCCTCGGGCGTGGAGAGGTACCAGGTGAGGTTGACGAGGAACGAGACTGCAGCGAAAGCGGCAAGCAGTAGGAAGCCGAGGTTGGTCACTCTAGCACGAGTAATAAGTATCTCGCGCGTGCTCCGGTAGTGCCGCGAGCCTCCTGGATGTCGTCGGAAGGAGTCACGGCGATCGGAGGGCGAGGAGAACGAAACTGGCAGAGGCAGCATGTCCTCGGACTGCAGAACCGCTGCTTTGTGCAGACGCCCATATAAGTATTGACGAGAAGAATGCGACCGCCACATATTGTATCTTACTTATCCTTTAGGGCAGTGTCTATAATCGTCTTATTATGGCCTGCAAAAAAACTGTCACTATACGTTTTGCGCAAAATCCCTTCCAAGGCGCTATAGCCAAGTGGTTACGGCGACAGATTAGAAATCTGTTCTCCTTTGGAGGCGCAGGTTCGAATCCTGCTGGCGTCGGTCGTTTTTAATATTGATTTTTTTTCAATATCCTCCAGAGATACGCTGTGTCTTGGCCAAAACGAACGTTAACGTTGCTCTTCGCTATATGTGAAATGTGTGAGGATACGCCGTAACATTGACAGATCGCAACATCGTTCCTGGGCCGACAACACAGTTGAACTAATACCCAGTCATGATCAGTCCGACTATGAGTCTCGCTTCCCGCTTGTGTGTCTGTGCGTCTGATGGAAGATACATGTTGATTACTTTGGTGCGGAAGAGGTGTGGGAGAAGTATGTCAATGCGGTAATGTATATATACAATTGTTGCCATGGTGATCGATGCTATTCTACGTTTCACGAGGTCTGCCTTGCCACTTCGATCAATGGAGTGTCCTGTTCTCCTCATGCGAACCCGAAGCCCTCCCCACCCTCGTTGATCGCGAGTAGAAGCTGCTGTCGGAGCATCTCATACGACGAGTACTGCGGAAGATCAATTTGGTTGAAGCCTGTAGAGCAAGATGCGCTCGTCAGTACGCCGAAGCAGTACGACCAGAAGTGGAGACACGAACATGTGTGCGCCTGCGGCAGGCGATCCGTGTCTCCATATGCCTTGTGGATCGAGAATCGTTGCGTGCCCTGTACGCCCTGCAAGTCGACAAACCCGCCCAATGGCACACGTGAGGTACCAGTCGCGAAGCTCAGCACCTTCGCCCGCTCTTCCCGCGTGAACGACTTCAACGCGCGCCAGAACCAGACGATGACTGGGTCCGAGCTTGTGTAGCCGTTGTACTCAGTCGCAGATCGCCACTCATCGACATCGATATCGGGTGTACCAGAAATAAGGAGCTCAAGTTCGCGCTCGTTGAACTGCAAACAGTGTGAGTTGGATAGCAGGACAGGCTGGAAGCGATGGACTTACGATGGTGATGAGATCCTTGGGGATGATCTCGTAGAACCCAGCTAGCAGAGCTTCAATCTGATCCTTAATGGACGAGTATAGACGGTAGTTGGCGGAGAGCTGCACGAACTCCTTCTTGTTCTCCTGGGTGACGGGGATAGATGCGCCGCCGGGCTTCAACTCGACGATCTTTGTGACACCGAACTGGGGGCAAGGAAATCAGTTACTAACCGCCATCCGCCGTATGCATGGGGCAAACGTACCTCATCCGCCTCAACACTGAAGGTGAGATCGAGCGGACTAGGATCGTTCTCGAGTATCCACACCAGTGAGTTGTAATACTCCGGGTCCACCCACTCGACATCCTTGTAGTCAACGGGCTTGCCGAGGAGCTGCTTGTAGATACTACGCGCGAAGTACGCATCGAGGAGTCGACCGTCATAGATGGCCTTGCCGATCACCCGCCCAACGAACTTGAAGAACGAGAGGTGCTCTGGGTTCACCCATGACGCGCGGTTAGGTTGGTATGTAAGCTTGTCAACGGCACACGGTTGGAAGAGCGCGTAGTTCGGGTCGAACATCTGCCTCGCAAGGATCTGGAACCATTCGCGAGTCACACCGCCAGCGTCCACGCCCTCTTCGTCGTAGAAACGCACGCTCAGCTTGCCGTACTTGATCTGGTCGCCCGTCTTCCGCTGCAGGTATTGGAAACTGTCCTCGAATACGCGCTGACGCCGCACATTCAGCTGGAGGGTGCCGTGGTGCTCGCGGTTGTGCGGACGCCGGTGGAGCTGCTGGTTGAAGTAGTTGCGCTTGTTGTCGAAGTCGAGCACGCGGGGGTTGTGCACCAGCAGCGAGAACGACCCGCTCATGAGGGAAGGATTGTTGCGGACCATGAGATTCAACACCTTGCGATGTGCGTCGGTGAACGAGACGAAGAGGTCCTCCATGGACTCTCGAGCGGTGGCCGGAGAGAGAGGTGATGCAGAACCACGAAGAGCACGAGTGGACGCTCCCGATGCGGTCTTCGGACCCACGTACTTGCAAACCACCATCAAAGACTCGATGAGGGGCAGCAGGACAGTCGCGATATGCTCCATCTCCGGCTTCTCCTCGATTATTGAGAGACAGTCTCCCAGGCGCTGCCACAAAGACGAGAAACGGAAGCTCTCATAGATGCTTTGAACCTTGTCGATATCAGTGTCGGAGGTGTTGCCTGGCGTCTTCGGCGAATACATGTAGTCGATGGTCTTGAGCACACGGAGCAACTTCGCCTGGTCAGATGATGCCGATGAGAACTTTGAAGCGATGATGGATGAAAGAGTATCAGGATCCGACTCGGCATTGCGCAACGCTGCAGCGAGTTCCTCTAGAGCAGAGTGTAAACTCTGGCCAAACTCCTGCGCACGAGCCTTCAGTTCAGATGCAATGACCTCCCGGGCGTCGGGAATGTATGAGAGGTGCTGGATGAGGGCCAAGCTCTGCGCGAATGTACGGCCGGAGCACTCGCCGGCAGTGAGTACGTTGACGATGAGTCGGAGAACATGATGAGGAATGTGTGGTGGGTTGACAAGAAGGACCTTCTCCTCGCCGGTGGTTGATTGCTTGGCTTGTGACTCAGCGGGAGCCGCCGGTGTCTCAGAGGCTGTTGTGGTCGGAGGTGCCGCTGCGATCGACGCTGTAGTGGCAGCAGCACTTGTTTCGCTCAATGCTATTGAAACATCAGACAGCTGTGAAGAAGATATCGTTGTATTGCACTGACCTGAAGGCTGATCCGTCGTCTGTGCAGGAACCCCAGCTGTAGTTGTCGTTGAGACAGCTCCTGCTTTGCTGCTTTCAGCAGCATCCTCTTTCTTGTTCTTAAGACTAGCAAGTGGACGTGTGACGGTGGCCAAGAGCGCTACGACAGACTCGACAATGGATGGCGTTCGCAAAATCGACGGTCGATCAAGAAGGCTCAGCAGGAGAACGATCGGATAATGAGTTTGGGGTGCCTGCTTCTCCTTGCCCTTGCCCTTCTTCGATGCGCTACGTCGCAGCCCCACTGGAAGCTCGTGCTCCGTGAGGAAGAATAGTGACGAGAGTTCGTTGGAGCTGACAATGTACGTGAGAGCCTCAAGGCAGCGTTGAACAATAAGTTCTGGGACAACATCGTTCTGAGGCAACGCAATCGATCCGAAATAGTCGGCGGAGACACGTTGCTTGCCAATCGCCTTGGGTGTTTGAGGAGCAGTGGGCTTGTTGTGACGAACAGACATTTGAGCAAAGCTCTTGTCAATGGATGCCAGATCGCCAGAGCCATCCTGCAGAATGCTCAGGAGCAGGTTGAAGAGGTCGGTTCGAGACTTTGCGTTCTCGCAGAGATTGACGAGGACCTTATAGAGTAGGTTCTTCTTGAGGACGTGAGGGTAGAAGAGAAGACGAATCAACGCGGCCAGAGCGGACTTGTCCAGGAGCTGGATCGCATCGCGAGGTTGAAGCCCCTTCGGTGGCTGAGCGGCCTGTGGCTGGGCAGTACGCGTATCTGGTGCGACCGGAGCATGGCGAGCCCTGGAAGGGCGGCCGTGTTCTCGATGAATGTTGGCTTCAGCAACCATATGGGAAGGCAGGCTCTGGATGAAGACGTCATCGGAATCCATGAGTACGACTTGGCGTAACTGGGGATCCAAACTAGCTATGAAGCTCGCCGGGTCGAGTTCGGCGCCGGCGCCAGCGGGCGGGGCTGCAGCCGTCTCGGTGCGGGTGCGCTGCGCTCGCTCCATTGCCTCCTGCTGAATGATTTCGGCGCGAATGTCTGGGGGAAGGGCATCAAGAAACTCCGCACTGATTTGGGAGTCGGCCGGCCGTTCAACCTGGGCGGCGCGTTGATCGCGGACGTGTTGATTCAGGACTTCTTCGCGCATATCATCGGGAAGGGCCTCCAGGAAAGTCGGGTCGATGCCGGTGTCGGTGATGTCCACAGGACTGCCATGGATCATGACGGTGATCCTCTCCCGTTCAGGCGGAGCAGCATCCTCCTGGTGAGTGGATGATTCTGCGGTCTCAGGGCCATTGTCTGGTGCTGATGCTACTGGTGTTCCGCTATCCGCTGTCGCATCGACCATCTCGACATCTGGGTCAACAGAGACGGAGGCAGCCACTGCTTGAGCCGCCGCCTCTGCAGCGACTCTAGCTTCTTCTTCTGCCTTCGCCTTCTCAGCAGCCTCTCTTTCCTCCTGCTCCTTCTTCGCGGCAGCTTCTGCACGGGCCTCCTCCTCGCGCTGGCGCGCGAGTTCCTGTTCTTCGGCCTCCTTGGCCTTCTTGTATGCCTCGACTGCAGCAGGAAGAAGAGCAAGGATCACGTGGTTCTGCAACCTGGACAGACGTGTCTGCTCGAACTTGCCGTGGAGCATCTTCGATTCCTCTCCCCATCTCTGTGCCGTGAGGAGCGGTTCGAGCGATCGATTTTCTACTCGCGCGTCTCCTGGCCTAGGGGCTCTTTCAAGACGTATGGAGGCAGAGATGGCACCTCCTCGACCGTTCCGATTCAGCGACCCAAGGATACCAGGCGGTACGTTGATGTGTACAGCCTCATGCCCATTCCCGTGGCCTTGAGAGAGGATATGTTGGAGCAGTTGCATGGCGCCTTCTCCCCAGGTTTCGTTGAAGACTTGAGGATCTAGGCTACCTGCGAGTAGAGTCCGTTGGCCACGACGAGACCGCGCTTGAGATGAACGTGATGCATTCGTCGCGGGGTCTAGCAGGAGAGGATGTGTGACGTTCTCGGCCGATGCAGGAGGCAAATTGCGTGTGCGACCGAAGATCTCGAGATCATCGTCTGCATGTGTATGGTGAGCTAGGATTCTGTAACGCGTTTGAAGCGACCTACCAGCACGTCGGCGAGCCGAGCGTACCGATCCTGTCCACATCACGGGATGACCCTCCGCGCCGCCGCCCAGACCTCCAAAGGGACCGCCCGCCAGAGCATTTGCGAATCCTGCAGCAAGATCAAAGAGGTTGGGACCAGCTTGCCCCTCGTCGATGATGCCGAGTTCATCAGCGAATCTGTAGGACAGGTCAGCACTGGTATGTTGGGCGGGCGAATGACACTAACTCGTCTCCCTCAGAGATGATGTCAGCTTCGTCGTCCATATCGACAGGTGCGATTGGCATATCTGGAGATAGTCAGTCAAGGGAGGGACTGACGATACACAATCAGCCTCTCACCTCCACCGTCCTCTTCATCATCCTGCTCGTCACCACCTTCGTCACCTTCACCCTCACCGACAGCAATATCCTACGTCAACATAGTCAGAGGATGCGTGACACACGCCGGAGCAAGGTTCCTTACCTGCCACATGACTTCATCGCCGCCATCTTCGTCCTCCTCCTCTTCACCCTCTTCGTCAATCGGCTCCCCCTCGTTCTCGACGAGATCTTCCGCCTCGTCCTCCTCGTCTTCTTGCCAGCCATCCTCGGAATCGCCTTCCTCGTCATCGAGCTCCCCCTCCACATCTTCATCGGTGGCGGAGGTGTCCTCGCTCCCGGTCTCATCACCGAAGTCCATGTCCACGTCGTCGTCTTCATCGTCTTCCCCATCTTCATCCATGTCCTCGTCGTCGCCGTAATGGACATCTTCCATTTCCTATTCAAGACCGTTAGTGCGATTCAGTGAGTCACGGGCAGGAAACTTACTCCGCCGAAGCTACAAAGGAAGGTATTAGCGCTTCGCTCAGAACAAGCGTCGTTGGAACACTCACAGTCCCAGTGAGGAGTTCCGATAGAGATCCGCTGCTTCATCACTCTCCGGGTTCTCGGTCTCATCTTCCTCCTCCTCTTCCTCCTCCTCTGAGATGTCCGATTCGGAAGTTCCAATCTCCTCTTCGGGAAGCTCCTTACTCTTGTCAGAAACGCGACTCATCTTCATCGCAACCTTGGTTCTGGATCGCAGCCATCACTAAGGAACACCGGCACTGTCCGAGTCGCATTACTCACAGATATTCCAAAGGTCGCAAGACCGAAGAGACGACATTGCGTATATTTGGGTAGTTGAGATCGACTTCCGAGAGTACGTTGGTGAGCGTGGCAACGAAATTCTTCTCGAGCATGACTTTCGCAATGTGAGTAGGAGCTTCATCGCCCGCCTTCTTCCCACTATTGAAGCGCACGGTCAACAGGCGGTGGCACAAGTCAGCGAGAGCAAGGAGACGGCTGTATCGGCTCTCGGTGTTCTCTGAAGTCGGCAAGTCTTTAAGCGCGCGACTAATGGCCTCGAGGACAAATTTACGGATGGAGACGAGCTCGGCAGAAACGTCCTTGATGTCATGGGTCACCGTAGTGTCCACACACAGGGCCACAATGACCGACATGGCCCAGTTGCAGAGCGTGATCTGCTTGCGAGCCTCTGTTGGCGGCTGAGGGTTGATCGTGCCGAACGTCAGAAGATCGGAGATGAGGAACTGGAGAGACGCTGTCCTGTGCTTGAAGGCGCCCTCCTTCGCGGGGGTCTGGTTCCGCTTCTTCGGAGAGTATGACAAGAACGCGACCTTGCAAGCATCATACGAGAACAGCAACTCGGTCATGGCCTGCATGATGAAGCACGGGTACGTGTAGTCAACCGGCTCCTGAGGTGGTTTCGTCTCGGCCGTTTGTTGCCCAACCGCTGACCGAGCTTCAACCCCAATGGAGAGTTCGGGAGGTTTGTTAGCATCAGCGCCCGTGTTTTCTGGCGAGAGGTCAGTCTTGACGGTCCTGATGAGCTCGCCGATCAGGTAATGCATAAGCATGTCCGTAGCATCAGAGGGGGCGTATTGAGCGGGCTGGGGCAACGCTTCGTCGATCTGCATCTCGTCCTTCTCCTTCTCCTTCTTATCGCTAGCTGCGGGTTGGGTCAGTGAGGTCGACGCTGCTTCAGGCTTGAGACTGATCGTCTTCATGGAGGCATATGGTTGAGACAGCTGGCACATCTCTTCCGTGACCTTGACAAACGCCTCTGGATCGCGCAGCGCCGTGGAGCTGTGGTTCGAGAGGAAGGTGTTGACCTCAACAACACGCGTACGGGGATGAGAGAAGAAATGGCGGAGATGTTGACGCATCACGTGCTGCAGCGTAGTAGGGTTCTCGACGATATGCCGGAGGATAATGGCGATGTAGGATTGGACGCCAGCGCCGCTCTGGGTGCCCGAAGATATCTTCATGTACTGGAAGAGCATCGCGACACCGCCGCGGTTGACGAAGCTCTCCGCGAAGGCAGTCTCTCGGGTAAGGAGAACAAAGATCCGGAGCGCAGAGATCAACTCGTCCTTGGGAAGAGTAGGCACTCCCAGTAGACGCATGCAGAATTCGAATAGAGTGTGACGAGCTTCCGGGTGATGGTTGCCTTGCGGAATGGGTTCGCGTACGATAGGCTCACCCTCCTTCGGTAGCGACACTGAGCGAGGAGCATCGCCAAGCACCAGGAGAGATTCGACAACTAACAACTGCGCGGACAGCCACTTCGGAACCACAGGATGACCCCCAACATCGTTGGGGTTGGACAGAATCAATGACAGCAGAACGTTCAGCAGGGCCTCAGCGTCTTTGTCAGGCATCTGTGAGGAGGGGGAGGATGGGTCGCCAAGGACAAGTGCGAGAAGATGGCAGCGAACGGAGAGGGGCTGCTCCTGCACGTCATACGCTTTCGGAGCGAATGCATGGATGTCGTCGATCAACGCCTTGACAGCCTGAGTCCGGTACTCGCTAGCAGGACCAACGAAGACCTTCTGCACGTCAAACACCAATGCTGGATGTTCGTCAACGAGCTTCAGTATGCGTCGGCCAAGATCCTCCTTGAGCGGCTCCCGAGCAGCATTAAGCTCGCTTGCCCATTCTTCTGCGCTCTTGCCAGGAGCAGGTGATTGCTCGGGCGATGCACTTGCGCTAGGCTCGGCTTCCGGCGCCGTCGAGGCAGCCTCCGCAGAACCCTCGGCAACTGCCTGGGAAGCAGTGGTCGCATCATCATCTGCAGGTGCCGCGTCTCCATCAATTTGCGCCTCAGTCGGCGCATCAGGAACGGCCGCATTGACGTCGACGGGAGCATCGGCAGGAGCACCTTCCTGGGCCTGTTCCTCAGCAGGCACGGGTATTGCCTCCCCTCCGGCAGCAGGAGCGGGCTCGGCGGCTGGTTGAGGTTGCTCGGCCGGTTCAGGGTCAGGAGGGAACGAATAGGGATGAGTGACCAGGAGCTCAGTCGCGGCAGCGACATTGTTCCGTGTACGAACCAACGCGCGCTCTGCAGCGGACCTAGGGAAGCCCATGTCGACAAGCTGGCGAATTCGGTTCTCATCTGGACCTGGTGCAGGAATGCGCGGTACGGGGATATTCCCGGCGCCCAGGAGGGAGGCTGTGGACTGGACATCCTTCACCTCCTCGTTCTCGGCGTTGAGAATCTCCATGACAACTTGGACAACAATCTTGCTAATGCTGGGAGGGGCGGAGACAAGCCAGGACGACTCCCAGGTTCGTTGGATCAGCGGCAAAGCAGTCAGGCGCAGGCGCACGAGAGTGTTGTGAGGCTCGAAGTAGTCTGGATCCGTATCCTTCTTGTCTGTCGTGATAGCCATCGGGGTCTGGGTAGAGTCAAAGAGCGGACGAGACGAGACCATGGGCTGCAGCAGGATGAGCAGAATCTTGAGACCGCCATACGCGTGGGTAAGCTCCTGCTCCATAACTCCTGACCGCTGCTCCGTTGGCACTTGAGAGATCGTCTCGATCACGTTGATAAACTCGCAACCTAAGTTTAACAGAGCATCAAGGCCGCCTGCCCGCACGAATGCAACAAGGAGAACGGTGTGCAAGACTTTCTGCGAGGGTCGATCTAGTGTTCTCATCAGAACCCTGTAAGTTCACGTGGCGAAACAGAAGCACTCACCATCGACAAGTAGTACAGTAGCGGAGCTGATGATGACAGTGTAATGAGCAAACCGGGAAAGCGTGTCCCCTGATTGCTAGTAAGTCGCTGCTCATCAAGGATTTAAGACAACGACTCACTAAACGGCAACGGTTCGAGGTGTTTGACCAGCACGTCCGCCAAGATACCAGCCGCCTCCTTGATCTTCTGCTTTTGCGAGATATCGCTGTTGCGGCGAGTTTGAAATAGCCTCACGACAGCTATGACATAGTCAGTAGACAATCATAGAGACAGGCCATGGAGTAAACTCACATTGGAAGAACGGCGCCAGAGACGTGGGAATTTGAGTGACGAGGTGCTTGAGACCGTTCGCATTCTTGTCCTGCGACTTTTCTTCCTTCTTGGGCAAAGGCGTGATGGCAGACACATCACCCGTTGCAGCACCGTTGGCAGAAGTAATCGTGGTAGGGGTTCCAGCTATCTGCTCGCCTACTGCAGCAGTCGACGACGAGGGCTCCTGCGCCTGTGTGGGAGCCATGGACAAAGTGGACGCGCCCGCCGCGGCAGAGCCTGTACCTTCACTTTGAGCCGTCAAAGCTGCCTTCAAGACGATATTCTCCCAGACGCAGGTCCTGTGAAGTGAGCCAAGTTGCGTGAGGGGAGATGGCTTGTGCATGAGAAGAGCCTGGAGCAAGGTTGTGCTCGCCCTGCCGTGGGAGTAACCGGCGGTTGCGTAGATATCGGATAGCAGCGATGTCCGGATGTGCAGGGTGATCAGCTTCCGGAACCGCTCGTTTGCTCTTTCCTCTTCTTCGCCTGCTACGGAAGAAATATCTCAGACTACTTGGTAAACAGCAGAAACGAGCAAAAACAAACCGGAAAACTCGATCAGTGGCAACAGCTTTGAGTTCTCCTCCATATTTTCCCAGAAGTCCTTGCATTCCGTGAGCGACTCCGTCACCAACTTGATCAAGAAGTTCAAGGTCTCAGTCGTCGCAGACTCGGCCATCGTCCGAATGACCTGCACGAGGGAGTCCGAGCCCACAGAGTTCGCGAAGTCATAAGGCAAGCATGGTAAAGCTGTGAGCCGCGCCAAATGGTCAAGACCCTCGGGATCAGCAACGAAATCACGACAGTGCGGGACATGCTGGAAGAAGCCCTCGAGGAACTGCAGCTGAAAGTTAGAATGCGCAGAAACGGTCTACATACATACATATATACCTTGCCGAAGACGTCGATATAAGATATTATGATGTTGTCTTGAGGCCTGCTGAACAGGTCATCACGCGGCGCCGGCAGTACTTCCGTCGTGGTCGCCGCAGCTTGAGGCGCTATGCCAGTCGCAGCTCCCACGTCGAGCTCCATGGGCGCTTCGGCCTCCAAGGCAGGCGTAGCGGCAGGAGCAGGCGAAGTAGGCTGCAACCTATACAAATGCTTGATGTCATCCGGCGGACTGTAAGAGCGCCCTAGCTCCTCGATCTTCGCCATAGTCGCCTTGATAGCGACGAAGACTTTCTCCTTCAGCGAGGGATGGTGGCGGATGAGCTCCTCGATGGACGTCCCGATCAGGACCGCATTCTCCTTCTCCTGTAGTACGCGTTGGTGCTCTTCTGACGTGAAGATAGAGAAGACGCTCGGGATGATGTTTGGGCGGGCGGCAAGCTGATCTTGACCGACCTGGTTGAGGCAGAGGGCCCCGATGGCATTCGGTATGGATTGGATGACCTACACAATTGTCAGACCCGGTGCAGATACATGTGCGCCTGATAACACTATACCTCAATGACGGGCTCAAGGCCCTTCTCGACGATCCTGTAAAAAGCCTCCGGTAGACCCGCCTCCTGGATTACAGGCAGACACGTGGGCTCATTGTGGACGAAGATCGACATGATGTTGATCGCTGAGACAAGCTACGTCAACAGTAGGGGACATACAGGAGATCGTACGCTGCTTACCGAGCGCGAGTACACTGGGCCCGAACACAGCACGGTTCTCCATTACCTTCTTCACCGATTTCAGGAGTGACGAATCGAGCAACCCTCGCAAACCTTCAGAAGTTCCAGAGGATTGCATCATCCGGTGCATTGACCGCAAGGTGTGCTTCAGCACTGCTGTGCGGGCGACAGACAGTTTGCCTTGAAGCAAATGAGTACAATGTGGCAAGAGCCTGCAACTCAACGTACCATAAGACGCCACGACATCATTAGGCGTGCCATCATTCGCGCACTCCTCAAGGTCGAGGTTGACTTCGTACTGTGCGGAGAATCAGACAGAGTCCCCTAATAGCGACGTCTAGACATACCTCGATGCGGTCGACGAGAATCTCAACACCACGCGCGTTACAGAACAGCTGAAAAGCGTTGTTATAGCCGTACAGAACGTTGTCCAGGAGCTGCATAGTCTTCGACACCAAGTACAGACGGTTAGGCAGCCTATTCTCGATTGCCTGAATGAGCACAGGGATTAGACCAGCTCCAACGATCATGTTGCCGCCAGACGAGTGGGTTGCCAAGAAGGTGATGAAAGAGAATAGAGCTTCCACAAAGGCTTGCGGCAGGGTAGATGTAGGCTGAGCAACGTCCGAGACGGTCTTCCGCAGGAGAGCCATCAGAATACCATGGTTTACGCCAGCGTTGACGGCAGTGAGCACATCCTGGATCTTCGATCTGTACCGCGACATGGCATCAAGAGCGGCAACAGCACTAGTCTGCACCTGTACGTCGACACCGCGGTCCAGCTGCAAAAGTTCAGCTATATGCGAGATCAGGTCAGGCTCGTAGAGGAACAGAGACGATTGCGCCTGAGAGTCCGAGTGCGTGTGACCGAAGATGGCAGTGGCCAGCAGCCTGATGATGACAAGCTTCTCGCGGTCGGCAGCGTAGGTATTCGTCATGACCTGAGCTCCACGAATACGCATGAGTAGCTCGAATTTCTCGCTGTCGGGCACCTTGTACGCTTCGATGGCGTCGGCGAGAATGTCCATAGCGGGCTTGGACTCGATCGTCTTGCTATCGATGTGGATGGTGACGGCTCCTGAGGACATCGAAGCGTTGCTCGGGCCGCTCATGGTAACGGCAGGCTTCCGTCCAGGCGTTTGTGCGACCGAGTCAAAAACATCGCCCTCGGTTGCCTTTTCCTTCTCCTTCTCTTTGGCTACCGCAGGCGGTGATGGCGCTTGTCGATAGAAAACAAAGTTCACCTCCCTAGCCTCTGTGGGCAAGGCCTCAATCTGAGGCCTCCCCTTTTCTGTGACAAGATCTACGAGGTTGATGTCGTAGTCGCGCAGATTGGGCCATCGCTTCGCCAGTGATGTGAGGCGAGGGGTAGAGATGCTGAGCGCGTGTGACACGGCAGGTTGCGCCGAGTACTGCTGTGCTGGACGGAGAAGGAGGTTCAGCGCAAGGATGACAACATCCAGATCGGACGAGAACATGAGGCTGTTGAGACGCTACAACGGAGATGAACGTTAGCGCGGGAGACTGAGGATTACAAGGATCACGCACGTCGTAGGAGTTGAATGTTTTCCTGTTTGTCGAGTTCTCGAGCAGCAGTCGCTCGAATCGGAGGATCTCACAGATGGTCTTCTTTGTGAGGGGCGTGAAGACGTTCACTTGCAGGTTGTCGATGTCATAGTCGCGGATAGCCTCCTCGAGGATCTCGTCAAACTTGTTTAGCACCTTGATCCATGCATTCAGGTCTGACCGTGGCCATTTCCACGAGTCGATTTGCGATAGGACCTCAGGTAGGTCTTCGTTAGGAGTATCTGCGAGCTTGTTGATGAGCTCCGCTACCTGCGGCAACTGTTCCCGAAGAGAGTGAGCTGTTCACTCCGACGCGTCTTGGATTGAAACATGACACACCGGAGCCACGGCTCTCTTTGATTTGTGTAGGATCCTCATCGTCCACGACGGGGATGTCGAGGAAGTAGACTTGTTTCGCTACTCTCTCCCTGACAAGAGCACGTAGATGGCGTTAGGAATGAGTCTGGGGACGTGAGCAGGAGCGAGAGCAGTGGCGGGAACTCCAAAGTCGCTTACGCGGAAGGCATTGGTTTGTAGTGCTCACACAAATCATGACCACGTTCCCACGATTATAATTTCCACTGGTTCAATATTCCCACGATTAGTCGCCTCCGTGATCTCATCCCGACGCGTCCGAAGCGCGTCTCGTCGCGTCATATACGACCGACGCTCCATATTGCTAGACGCGTCTGCAATCTCCGCGATATTCTAGCAAGTACCCAGGTAGCAACATGGTGAAAAGGAAGACTGCCGCAGCCTTAGGCGAGGACGAAGAGTACGACAATCGGGGCAACGTGTCGGGAGGCTCTTCGTCTGATCAACCAATTCAAACTGCGCGCCGAGGTGGAAAGAAGTCCAAGGCACGTCGGCCACATTGCCCTTGAATCCAGTATGATTGCTTACCGGCACATCAAGCAGAAGGTTGATTCTCAGGATGAGAGTGAGGAGGAAAGGCCCAAATCGAGCAAGAACGCAAAGGCCTCTAAGCCTTCGGTATGTGCCCGCATGTCGAGCCAGAATGCGCAACCATATGGCTGATATGCTCTCCTTGTATCAAGTCTATCAAAAAGCCTAAGATCGCTGTTGAGGACGAGGCAGATCAAGAGGATGTCGGGGATGTCAAAACTGGCGTGGACGAGTCAGGAGGCAGATATGTTGAACTTGGCAAGAAGCGGCGAGCGACCGTGCGTCAATTCAAAGGTCAGTGCTTGCAATGAGTGACGTTTATCGCCTTGAAACTCACCATTAATGCCTCCGCTAGGTGCCACGTTCGTTGATATCCGAGAATTCTACGGAGATGAAAACGACCTCAAGCCGGGAAAGAAGGGCATCTCGCTCAACCGAGAGCAGGTACGGCCCACTTCCCTCTCCAATCCTGGCGTGCTCGGTTTCTCACCTGCGCTTGCACTTCGCAGTGGGAGGCCCTCAAGAAGGGCAGCGATGCCATTGATTCGTTCTTCGCCAAGTTGACAAAATAAAGCAGTAACATCTGACGACCGATCGCCACATACCCCCACGCTTGTCCTTATGCTTTCAGTTGTCTTGCCAGGCCTCTATCCGAATGTATCTTGACTAGTCTACGTTTGTATTGTATGCGCAGCTGTCGCTCTGTCTTCGGCATGTTCACGCTAGACCCGCTGCCGCTCTGTGCGCTCCTTGCAACCCGCCTACGGTAAACAAACCACGGATCCAGGCCTTGGCAGTAACGAGGCTGGCGCCAGTGTCCATCCACCACTCAGCGAACTCCAGTGAGCGGTACATCTTTTCATATCGCCTGTATACAATATGAGCGCTGAGCGACGTTCTAATGAAGTGATGGGAGCTTTAAGTCTTACCACCACACCCAGAAGTAATCCCAGAGGAGGCCAAGCGACATGCCGGACAGACCCTTGCGGCGCATCTCCGACACGAGGCGTTGACTCTCATCTAGCCAGACGGCGAACGTACAGTACTTGGCTGTGATGAGGAAGATCCGAACCTACGTACTCGGTAAGGAAAAGGACCTGGGATCACTGACAGCACACTTACCGTAGAATGCGTAGTCATGAGTGCGCGATCCAGACTCCTGTTTAGACTGTGAGCTATGAGTTAGGAACCAGTGAACGCCAGGCGCACCTTGTCAAGTCGTTGAGCTTCAGGACCATAAGTACTCGTCGTGGAACTCGTCGTAGCACGTCGAAGACAGAGAGAAGCAAGCCCTCCTTCTGCACTACTGCATTCCGGATCGCTTCCATCTCTTCCTCAGTCTGTGCAGACAGATCGATCATGCTCTTTGCCCGTGGTACACCTGTTGGACCGTCATCTTGAGCGATATCTTCCCATGAGCCTTCGAGAGCAGCGCGGCCCGTGATCGCGGCTTCGAAGACGGGGTACTGGACGGAGAATAAGCTGGGCCGTTCATGCGATGGTTCTCCGTAGATCTTACAAGGTCCTCATCTATGTTGCCTACAAGTTTGGCATACTTCTTCCTCTCTTCCAGCGTTTCCGGCGTGGCTGGAGCGATGAGCGCCAGCCACCACTTGCTATAGTTTATACGCAGCGGTGTATCGAGGTCAAAGTATAGGCCGTGATCAAGCAAGACGATTTCGAAATTGTACGGTGACTTGGACCCAGGTGTCGCTGGGCGGATGAGGAGATTGCCAGGATGTGGGTCCTATATTCGAGACGTCAGCAGTCCAGTTCGCTAGGTCTGCGAGGCATATCAACGTACAGCATGGAACCACCCGTTGATGTGTACCATCTGGCAGAATATCCTAGCCAGCTCCAGAGACACTTTGTTACGGTCGATGTTGTGATCAGATAAATATTCCAAATCATCCACACGTCCACCTTGGATGTATTCCATGACTAATATGCGCTTTCTTGCCTCTTTCACCTCAGCTGCAGAATATTTCATCAGCACGGAGGACCGACGCGCATATAGTCGGCTCTCCTACGGATATAGAGAGAAGTGCGGATGTGCTCGAATTCTGCCATGGTACGCTCCGCGTTTTGCTTTTCGTGGATGAAGTCCATCTCTTTTGGGAGATTCTCGCGCATTTCTTCTCCAAGCCAAGTGAACTCGAAATCGGGAAACCAGTGTTTGATCCAGCCTTTGGCGGAGATAAGTGGTGTGCCAGATGGACTCGAGGAATGGACATACCTAAGGTGACCTCCACCATTTCCATGTCGATCTCGCAGAACTCCTGTAAATGGGGATGCTGCAACTTCACAGCCACTTGCTCCCCGGAGCCCCTCAGCCGACCTATGTGGACTTGGGCAAGACTCGCAACTCCGATGGGCTTGGGGTCGAATTCCTCGAAGTAGTCGGATATTGGCATCCCCATGTCTGAAAGAAACATTGTCTCCAGGTGCTCATAGTCGGTAGGTTCGCATTGGTCTTGTAGTGGTCGCATGGTACTCGTCCATTCTCGAGGCAACACTGCACTTTACAATCATTGGGACTCCCTTGCGTTTCGTACAGCCCAAAGACCACTCACACCGAGGCCATATGTTGACCAAGCTTTATGAAGATGCCTGTCATACAGTACTCAACCACCCTCGAATCATTTATCGGAATCTTTGGTGTACATACCTCCATTCGCGAGCAAAGCTCCTAGAACCCGGCGAGCGCTTCGAGTATGGCATTCTGAATATGCCGCGGCCTTCTCCTCCTCCGACTTGTACGACTTGGCGAAGGTGAGCTTATAGTCAACTGCGCCCAGAACGGCCGCCCCTGAACAACGGGTTCATCACAGCTTGTCAGCATGGATACCACAACTGGCTTACCAGCAACTCGAGAGCACCGAACAACTGCCAAGACAGTGTGGCGAAAAGGCTGGTTGTAGTTGTACGCTACGACTCCTGCGCCTCCTAGAACCAATACTGTCGCGGGTATTGTAAGCCAGCCCGGGATTTTGCTAGACGTGCTCGATAGTCCTTCAGATGCGGTAGACACAAAACGCGAATGATTAGCATTGGACGGTCTTGTGCACCGAGCGAGGTGACTGTCTTGAAATGTCGGTCGCCGGAGATGTGACAGAAGCGCACTGCACCGCCGAACAGTGAACATGTGTGGTGAAGCGACTCTCAAAATGTTGAAAGAAGATACATGAAGCCCCGCGGGATGAGAAGTCGAGGAAGAGGAGGATATACTCGACGGTCAAGGTGGTGCGACAGACGAAGAAGGCGGAGGAGACATGCTCCCGCTCTTGCACCCGGCGAGTCGCGCGCGACGTCAAAGGCGCCTACAATGCTCAAGGGAAACCCATCGGTCCGGATGAACCGCCTCCCGTACTGTATATTGAGTACAGTAATTGTACTACGATCAGCGCCTAACGCAGAGGGCCAGCGCGTAAGAAGTCGGAAGTCGAGGTGTATTAAGTAGTACCAGCCTATGACTACTCGAGTAGTACTCAAGCCGCCACGACGTCTCTGCTTGTACAGTAATACATAGGTCAACTATATACCTCTCACATGATTATATGTAAGTCAGGCTGTTTTTCGAACTCATCGATGTTACGCAAATCGACTAACGGCACAATTATTCATAATCATGATGTACAGGAGGCATAATCTTTGCCACGGCCTCGCTGTCGGATCATATAGAAGCGCTGTTGTATGAGCATCATGTGTATGTGGCAGCCACATCGTGAATTCTGGCACTGACAACTAACTAATAATCTGCTTCCAGGTTTTAGCGTATCCCTAATAGCACCGATCCATTATGTGTCAAACCCCCCTTGTCTGTACAAGTGTCCAGCGATGTTCCAATGTACAGCCTGGCTTACCTACTTCCAACCGATTAAACCGCCCTCTGCCTTCAACCCACCTCTTACATTCCAACTCATTTCCCGAAGAGTATAGCAACACAATTTCCAACATAAAGCGCAACTCTCTTGCGCTTGATCTACGTCTCAAGCTAAAGGGCCACTTATATAGTACATGGAAATACTTAAACAGCGAACCTTCTGCCCTTTGGCAGGCATCATGACTTGCGCTGCCACTGGCGAAGGAACTCAAGCCAATCCACCCCGCTGAAGTCTTCTCTTTCTTCACTTTAGTAAACTTGAGGTATGTCTTGGAGATACTGTTTTGGGAAGGCTCGTGCTCAATGCCTACCAACCTATAAGGATTTGACGGACCACATTTGAGGGATGGTCCGCGCCGTCAGAGATCATCGATCAAGCCCTATGGGCCTCAGGCTCTCACCTTGTATCAAACCACTGAGCCAGCTCATGCTTGCCAGTATGCTACAAGTGCATTCGAGGCCTCAATGAAAGTAAGTGGCTTCTCCTGTTCCTCTGGTACATTACTCACGCGTTTGTCGGTTGGGTAGGCATGGTACGCGGAACATGGCTAGTAGAACCTAACGCCCAGCTTCCCGACTTGCCCTACCGGTGGGTAACACACAAGACCATTTGATGTGGAATCGCTGATACTGACCAAAGTGTAGCGATATGATCTGGACGCACTGCTTCAAGTGGTGAAAGCTATCGTAAAAGTCGAGCGACGTTGGATACCCGAACGACGAGGGCAGGCTTTGTATGTGCGCCTATTTTCATTGGGACGCGCAACAGTGAGCCTCGGACCCGACGTCCTCCGGTGCGGTTGCGCTCATCTTCTGTTGCGACTGATATAACCTAGGAATCGGGAAAGTACTCCCGGACCGCGCATTCTCAGGCTTGTGGGTTATGTGAACCCCGATGGGTCGATACCCGTGAAGCGGAACTACACCTCTGTCCCTTTTGGCCGTGAGCGACGCAGTACGGCCCTCCTGGCCGGGAGGCACTGGAGAATCCAAGATATCCTGTAACCCACAAGAAGCTTTTCAGCAGGGCTATGACAAATGTTTGTGGCTTCTCGGAGACATGATCAAGGGAAGCAGGCGTATGAACATCTTCATAATGCTGAAGCGCGCCGATGATGAGAGTAAGTGCGATTACTGGTCCCATGGATGATCACCATCTAAACTCACGCTGTAGTACGACGTGCTCACTCCAGCTCTGAATGGAACCGGGTACCACTCGCGATAGCGTCCTCGAGCTCGCCGCTGCTCACCCTTCACGTACAACACCGCCCAATCTCGCGCCCTCCCTGCACGTCTACCCTGCAGAGAGCGACATTGCCATGTACGAGCTCCAGGAATGGCTAGCAGAAGGGCGTATTCTTGTGGTGGTGTTGTCGTCGGGACCGCCGTGGTTGTCCAGGCTATCGGACAAATCGGGTATGAAGGAAGAGACATTGCCCTACCAGTCTACGCAGGCGGTCTGGGGCCAGTCGGAATGGCGTTGCAACAGCGGATTACTGATATCCAACATGGTGCTCTTGGTTGTGAGGAGTGGTCAGTCATATTTGATTGACCTCGAGATTGACAGTGAATTTTGCGCAGCATCGCTCCATGCGGCTTGTTCATACATTTCCCAGACAGACGAACGGAGGTTTGGATATCGGCATGGGACTCAAGCCTCTCGACTGTCGTCAGTCTACGTGTGGATGTACGGCTTGGCTGATTCACGTAGAGATGCGCAGCTTACTACTCGAGTAGTATGGAATAGCATGCATGAGCCGTAAGTTGTAACGGTATTACCGACATGTTCGACAATCTGTCGCGTCTCGAGAAGCTGCTATTCAGAGTTTGCTACGGTTACGCTCAGGCTGCCAGTGATATTTCCGCCTATGCGCACGCAGGTTGCAGTTCCTTGATTGGGCTTGTTTTCACCACATTCGTCCGTGGTAGCAGTGATGTGTATGCGACTGCGCCCTTTTCTGGAAATCGTCTCTATGCGATTTGAAGTGAGGAATCGTTCGACGTACATGCATGCGATGCCAAGTTCCAATACAACAAACGACATCAATCGACAAGGTATGCAAAGGAGGTGAATACTGATGATGGTCTTTGTAGAGACCCCGTGATATGCGCTGACTATACGCTCCAAGAAACAGTCCGTCCGAACGCGCCGATAAGGTGCTCAACCATTTGTACTGCTGCTACCACGCTTGCTCGCGACAAGCGAGATGCGATGCGAGGACATGGCGTCTTCACTTTGGTGCATCGCTTCGGCGTATCTGCTCTGCAGTGAGCGGAAGTGTAATGCGGCAGGGAGTTAGCGGCACCCACAGTAACTTATATCGTACTAGCTCTGATTCAAGCTCTTCGTGACGGAGCCTAGCCATAACCAGTTCATTCTGCATGCTCAAGGTCAGCATATCACCGAGACGACGGATCGAGCAGAAATCACTCACGAGGACTTGGCAGTGCTCGGTATTTAGCTGCGCGAGATTCTCCTCTAGGGATTTGCTGGTCATCCAAGATTTAGTCTGTCATCCACATATTCAGATCATTGAACGTACACTTGCGAAGCCAACTGCCTGTTGGCATTCTTGAGAGTCTCCACCTCGATCTTGTGCGCGTCCCGCGCGCGAACGAGTTCTTCATATTCGTGCGCGTAGCTGTCCAACATAAATGGCGTGATGCGGAGCGACGTCGCATCCTGCACGAACTCGTCCACACGGTACCTCACTTCTTCGCCTTCAACAGTAGGCTCAATCTATATAGCTCAATGAGCGACAATTGCGGTATGTAGTACGAGACCGATACGCTTGCCTTGTACACGTCAAAGATGCGCGTGTTCAAGAATGAGAGCAGTTGGTCAAACTTTAGGGACAGGAGTGTTTCTTCATTCTTGATGAGCAGGGCCATGCTGAACGCAAACATCGCCTCAATTCCGTTTGCCAGGCAGTTATCGTATATTCGGAACACGATGTCCATCGGAAACCTAGCAAATGGAGGCACGTCAGTAAGATAGATCCTCAAAGCAAAACTCAGACTGACCGATAGCTAAACATTGTCAGAAACCACTGTGAGCAGTACATGCTCGCCTTGATACCCTGTCGTACGAAGTGGATGTGGAGGACCGGAAGGAGTTCCTCCAGAAGTCGTTCGAACTGGATAGTGTCATGATTGCGATGGAACAGAAATCTCATTGATAGCCCAGAAGGCATACCTGGAACTATTAGGCGGGGATAAGCAACTGAATCGACCAACCCTCAACATCTAAACATACCAGACGCAGTTGTAGTTTGGGCATCTCTGGTAGGAAATGGCCCCGAAGGTCATATGAATGCATGAAACGGACGAGCAGGCAAAACGCTTCCTCGTCTGGCATCTACACGTGTGCCAATATGAGCAACTATATGCTGGGTTCGAGGCCAAACTTACATTGAGTAATAGAATAGCAACAATAAACGGTAGGCCCTGGCAATAGCCAACTTGCGGATCGTATCTTGACGATGGTGAGCAACTGTTCTCCGATCGATTGAAGTCATACTTACAGAGAGTATGCCTTCAACACATTAAATAGGTTCTCTTGCCCGATACCATGGCCATCCGTAAAGAACGCGTGATGAGGAAACGTCCTGATACGGAGGTTAAGCTAGCAACCTTGAATACACCCAGACATACGTACCGTCCGAGGTCGCGCATGATTGCCTTCTCGTGCGGACTCGTTTCTTTCAGCAGTTGTATGTATGTACTCTCGAGCTCCGGGTCCTTTGATGCCGACCTAAAGGTGGTCAGTCCGAATCTCGATGTTGGCCGGCAGCTGCTCTTAGGCATACCTACATTAGCTGCCAAACCATACCTCGAAGTGTCTTCGGGATACCGCGTTCGATTGCCTTTGCCAGTTGTTCGGGGTGTTCCGCTGCGAACCCCTGGTAATCTATATCCGTCCGTAAGCGTCGAAGGTATAGTTACGGTCGACTTGATGGTATACCATTGATGACATGACCCCAGAAGTCTACGTACAAATGCGGTTACAGAGCGTCCCTGGTATGAAGAGAGTGGCGTGACGCACCCCAATCTACAGCATCCCCCTCAGCGACGCGATCCTTCTCAATGTCTGCCTGCTTCTGGTAGAACTCCTCCCGTATCTTGTCTCCGAGGCTGTTCGGACGTGACCCGCTGCCTGTGCCGTTGCTTAAGCGTGACGCGATATACGGGATATTACTTGCGGAAAGGATAGTCGAGTTTGAAGCTGTCTTCTTGTGCCTGCGCCAATCTTCTACTAATGTGTTCTCGTCGGAGCCTGCACCTTCCTCTACAGACACAAGGTCATCGCTAGGCGCAAGGGAGACCTTCGGGCTGGGATTGGTGGCTAGGCTTTGCCGAGCGCTGAGAAGGACAGTAGAGAAACGCGCCTCGTCGTCTGTTACGTCGGAAGACGCGACGGACTCGCGAACCGAGTGTTTACCCTCGGTTTCTGTTGGTGATAGCAGCGAGTCCAGCGCCATTGGTGAGGTCGCCACAACACGTTCTGTCGAGACCGGCGGAGGAATCGATGCTCGTTTCGTAGGCGATTTCGTGAGCGAGCTGATTGAGGCCCTGTCTGCGGCGGATACAGGGTCCTCCGTGGACAGAGGCACCTCGTTCGTAGGGACGTAACTATCCTCGGAAGAGACCGTATTTGCGTCAGAAGTAGGGTCCGTTCGCTCTGTGCGGGACTCTGTGCGCGATGCTAGAGCTTCCTGTCCGGTTGATCCTGGCGTAGTGGGACACGCGTTACTCGCCAGAGACACGTCTTGTGTCTCGTCTTCAACAGCCCCGCCCAGCCTGATGGGAGGCTTCACCGCAGTTACTGTCGGCAGACCCGGAGACGTCGGAGTGTTCGTCTCAGCCATGGTTGACGTTGTCGGTTCTGTAGTGGTGACGAGCGGCTCGAGATTCTTGGATACATCATGGCCTCCTTCCGACATTTGGACAAAAGCCTCAGAAAGAACTACTTCAGGAGCAGCCTGAGGAATTCACGAGCTAGCCAAGCAGAAAGGGCGGATGAGTAAGAAGCAACAGGTGGACGAGATCAAGGATGGCGGCAAGTCTGTTGAACGGTGGCAGCGCTCGACGCCCGGCCATCTTTCCTTTGCCACTCGCTTGGTTCTGCACCATCAACATAGCTCAGTCATCCCTCGCATTCCTTCAGACGCCGTTGGCTTCATCATGAACTTCCTCCCGGGCCAACGTGTATTAGTACTAGATCGTTGAAGTAGCTGCAGCAGGCATATGCTGTATCGGTACACCTGGAAACCCTTGCTCGTTTACCAGGTAGGCTTTGACTATGACGGCAACATCGATATGCAAATACCTGTAAGACCCCCGGGCGGGTTCGATGGCAACAACACAGGTTACGACTACCCCATCGATGTGCTCAGAAGGTAACCGGGTGAAAATTGATCAATACAATGCCACCCGCCACTTCCTAACTCGTCGTCGCGGCTACGGTTCCAAGTACTGCCAGTGCTTGCCAGTGCTTCGTATAAGTTCGTACATCATGTTATCTCCTTCTCACTTGGCTGGACATGCACAAACTGGCTTGGTCGACTCCTCTTTCTGCCAGTTGCTTTACTCGGTTCCGACTATCTTCTGCGAACTGGGCAATGCGGTCTGGTTCTCTTCGCAACTTCTGCAGGTCGGCATCAACCAGCGCAAATCCGTATCCGTTCCCGACGAATCCGCACCCCACACCGCACCAGATATTCCATCTCCCGAAAGACGCGACAAGAGCGGACGTGAAGGCGCGATGTACGTCAGGCATGCTCTCCTGCTCTTACAAATTGCTCACACAAGCCATTGTCGCGACGCAGACTATGACCTCGTGCGGATATACCACCCCGACTCGCCTTCAGCGCGCGCCGGGGGCGTTCCCGCAGAAACAGCCCACGCTCGCTTCCAAGCCATCGCAGCCGCCTATGCCATCTTGACCGGGAAAAAGCCAGCAACCGCTTTGGACGGTACCAATGCAGGGGAGGGCTTTGATCGAACTTCAAGGCCCAGCTACCACGATCTCAGCACTGAGATGTGGCGCGCGAGGCAACGGAAACGAGCCGAGCTCGACATTGGACTAGACGACCGCTGGAAAGAGCGTCTTATGACGGGTGCGGTTTTCGTGGTATGTCTCGACCGCCTCTCCTATGTCTAGGCAGCTGTCACGTTTGAGGGATTCGCTCATTTTGTTTTCTGAACGGGATCAGACGTTGGCACTGTTCGTCCTGCAGACGTACACCACACGCACGCAAGCACTCTCGGACGCCAGGCAAGGTCGGAGAGCAGTCTCGCGCGATGCTGCCTCCTCTTCGCCTCCGCCCGATGTGGACGACGCGCAACGCTTATCTCTGGATGCTTCGAAAGGCTCCTAGACCTCTCCGAACGCATCTGCTCGGGGCTCATAGTTTAGGCAAGACTACGGGCATGTCTTCCTTGGCATGTACATCGCTGGTAGCCATGACATTTCCATGGCCCGACACTCACAACGCCGTAATCTCCGGCGCTGCACACAGTACAGCACAATACACATGGCTCTTGCGACACGCGTTCGTTGCTGCATGATGGTGAGTGGACAGGGATGGGGGGATAGGAAATGCCTGCATGAGATGTACTAGAGACCCTCAGGCGTCGAGTGGATCGTCGTGGCCCAGAATGTTACTGCTGGTGTGTCCGCTACTGGTATGTTCCTCGCGGTCTTCCAGAAAGGATAGCGGATTGAGTTCTTTCCTCTTACCTTCGGGGTATGATCCATTCCTCGTCTGTTCAAGAGTCTAGACCATTTTCAGCATCCGGCTTACAGTCTCGACTCGCTCGTCCCGCGCATCATATTCTCCTACAAGCCCCGACTCCGTTTGCAAAGGCTTGTTTCAAGTTCTTGCCCGTCATCAGTGCACTGTAACTGTTGCAACGGCGCGCGTATCTTCCACAGGTGTCCACCGCTCCTGCAGAGCCATTGGAAACCCAAGCAGGAGACGGAAACTGGAAGCTTACCCGCGGCATCTCCATCCTTTCAGTTTCTCAAGGTACGGCAGACCCAATGAGTACAGCATCGGCCTTGTCGATTCATGACTTTACTTCCGCGCTCTCATTGGCAATGGAGGGTAGTCTCGTTTCCCCGACTGATGTTCATTAGCACTACAGCAATCAATGCGATATCATTCCGCAGAGCGTGAATGAAATGACAGGAGCGCCATGACCAGTGGTTAGATTTACAAACACCTGGGTGTCGACACTGTCTGGACGATGGCCCTGGATAGGAGTACCAAAGACGTGCGTGCAGCAGTGCGCAGCTAACGGGACCGGTCACAGTGTTCACACCTCTGCGAACTGGAGCACGAGATGTGAGTACCCGCCGGGGAGTTGAAGAACAGGTTGGACTAACCGGCGGTGCATAGTGGCTGCAGCATGAGATCGCCGATATCAGATGAGGTGTATCTGGTCAGAATTGTCCCTCGGGGAGCGTATAACCTTCACAGTCTTTCGGAACGGAAAGGTTGTGTGGATCGGTTCCGCCCAACCGCGAACGTCCGTAATCCAATCGTCGTCAGACTTGATGATCCCGCCGCGGACCTCATGCTGGCCAGCGGAGTGGGCGGAACCCGGCGTTACACCCATGGGAATTGGGCGCTCCTCGTCATCTCCAAGTTCGGCATTCACGGGGACCGACTCGTTTGCGAGTTTGTGCACCTCGTAGAGAGTGTATATCCCGACGTCCTCGTCCTTCGACCACGGTGCGAACGTATATTCGTACAATGCGACGCGGGAGCCGAAAACAGACTCATCGGTGTTCCATGTCTCAAAGTCCATACTGACCATCCTCGTTCCTCCAGGACCCCAATCCTGCCAGGGCACAACGGTCCCTCGAAGTGATTCACGGCGCTCTGTAGTGCAGCCCCCGTCAGCGAGTTCCTCTTCATCGGCCAGGGTGCCACATACCTGACGTGCAGGAAATAAGCGTTTCAAGAGGAACCATTAACAGAAACAGCTCCGCATAGGGATATCTCCAGTCCATTTTATCCTCGTCATAGTTTCTCTCATCCGGTTGCCAGAGGTAGATGCGAAGCACCAGCAGGGAGACATCGGGATCGGGAGAAAAGAACGGCTTGTCATCTGGCGCGAGATTTGGTTGTGGCTCGAATTTGGCGACGATGTCGCGCTCGTAGACGCCGTCAGTGCACATAGGCAGTGCGAGAACACACTGACAATCACTATCCGTCATGGGAGGACAGTCGATAGTGGCGGACAGGTCAAACGAATACAGCCGTAACGCACAACGATTGCTTCCGTCCGAGTCGATCACGACTAACTGCGTGGACGAAATCACGCAGAATTGTTGCTGCCGGGTGCCGTGCATATGCTGAGAGACTTTATGAGCGGCAGTTCATCCAAGGGAACACAGACGTACCCAGACGATAACGCCTGTCTTCCAATTTAGCAAGATCATATCCTTTCGCTCTACTAGCTCTTCTGATTCGTGCCCGATGCAGCTGGTCGTCCATTCGATGAGGTCTCCACAGCACCGCAGGTCTATGGTCGCTCCTCGATCCTTCACAGGCAGGCATACCATGAACGCCAAACGTGCTGCCAGAGGATGTTGTTCATATCGGTGCGAGAGCGATGCGAAACTGCACTTGGGGAAGATGCTGGCGTAGCGTGAGTACGAGAGCAATTGCAAGAGACCGCAAATGCTCACCCTTCCTCGGAAGCCTGCATATCCCAGATGTACGCGAATAAGTCTTGGTTGTAATCGATGGCATATTGATGGGACACGAGGGGCGCCGACCCATCCCTGATGCCTTCAATGACCTCCTCGCGCTTGGCAAGACCGTAGAACGGGGCAGGTGCCCTCTCTACGGATAGCATCTCCGTGTCTTCCACCCGCCTAGAGTAGACTTTCAGAGTGCCAGAGTCGAGGACTATCGCATGGAGGGTCAGAACATAGATTGTTCAATCCGATCAGCCGACCGGCGGGTACTTGCCAGCAGACCACGATGTCTTGCACTCTCTGAGAGCCTGGAGACGGTCGCGCACAGTCGAAGGCCCCGGGGGACCGTCGATCATCCCCGCTAATCCAAGCTCGAGCAGGTATCGTAACTCGATGGTATTTTCTATGATGTGCGCCAGCTCCAGGCTGGCCTGGTCAATCGCTGCCGCATAAGCATGGGAGCAGAATCGTACTGCCGGCTATTATAAGTGAGGCGAGACAGACCTTTCTGCATGCTACGACGCTGCGGCCGTCCAGCTTGCTGATCACACCAACGATCAACTCTTCGGGAAGTTCCAATAAGCTGAATACGGTCATGTTCTTGTGCCGTCGGCGGCGGCGGCGTCGCCGTCAAGTGTAACAGCATACGCGTTGCGGCACTTGCCAAGCAGGACATTTTGAACTCGACACCACATTCGAAAGCGTGCGACACGGTCACGTGGCCATACTTTCTATCACCATGCATTTCGAGTGGGACGTGGCACCGTGCAGCAGATTGAGTACTAGACTGCTCTATGGTACGTAGGCCTGGGGAAATTGTGCAGGGTTTGGAACGGTACAGACGACGCGGGGCAAGGACACGGGTAAAGGGATATAGATGCGATTGCGGGTTGGAGAGTGTGCGAGAGAAATATGTACACGGACAAAGACACCGGGCGTGGGACGAGAGATGAGGGGACGAGGGACGAGCTACAGTGCGACACGAGTACAAAGGCGCGAGGATGAGAGCTGCGAGAGATCCGACACTACGAGAGCAGACAGGAAACGACACTAGGGGACATGAGAGGAGACACGAGACGGGAGGGAACGAGAATTCTATGCGTGCACAGACAGAAGCGTGGCGTGTATGCACGTCCTGACGTGCGTGCGCGTGTGAGGCGGTGGAAGGTGAACGCTATGGAGACGCGCTGCCGTGTGCGCGAACACGGGTGCGCGTACATGGGTATAGGGATACAGTGGTGCAATTCAGTGGACGGATGTGTCGAGGCTGATCGGAGAGTATGGGCTGTCGACGAGGATGTGGATTGTAGGAGATCGAACCCGATGCGCGGTGAGCTGCTGATGCAGAGAGAACGCCGGATGTTCGTACGTAGACGAAACCATGCGGGGTAACGGGTGGAGACTGAGCGGGCGAGAGAGATTGACGGAGACGACCGCGCGCGGAGACCGTGCGGTGGCCTCGGTGACGGACGGGGTGAAGGCAGCGTGGCAGGCGGAGACACGACGTGAACGGGGCTAAATCGAAAGAAAACAACAAAAATCCAGGAGAATCCGATGCTCGAAACCCCGAGAGGGATAGAAAACGGGGCCTATGATGAATAAAAAGGATATATAGTCATACAAATGGTCGCGCACGTCTCCGCACTGACAGCACTGCTTCACGCCCGGCGCGAGGCTGTCGTCTTCCGCTTCGAGCTCGCCGCCTTCTTCTTCGCAGGGGCAATAGCCGGCGGGAGGTTTTCCACGCCGCTCTTATCGGGAACGGCGGCGGCGGGAGGGATGGTAGCTGGCTCGGAAGCTGCGTCGATCTTGACCCGCTTCTTCGGTCGGGCAGCGCCACCCGCCTTAGCTCGGCTCTTCTTAGACTTCGACGCCTTGGCAGCGACTGTCGTAGGAGCGACCGCGTCCTGAGAGTCCTCAACGGGCGCGGCGTTACGCTCCTCCTCGATCTCGATGGCCTTCCGCTTCGGACCCTCGGCTTGCTCCGAGCCATCGAGGTCCACCACAACGGTCCCCTCGCTCGCTTCGCCCGCCTCGCTCACCGCCGTGCTGCTCCCACACGAACCCGCACGCGCGCGCTGCACCTCGTCCTGCTCCGCGTGTC